>WOGP01006560.1:0-14775 GCA_015342065.1 Leptinotarsa undecemlineata | reverse complement strand
TGATTCAATGTTTATTTGAAAATAGATACTTCGAGAGGGCTTTTTTCACTTTGTGTCAATAAGTTACTTCTTTGCATGATCGACATATCTTTGTATAGAGTTGATTTTTTAAAATTGATTGCTTGAAATTTCTTTAGAAGATTTTCACATTTTTGTAACAAGTTAGAGAAGTAAAAAGCTAAAATATAAAAAAAAATATTAATAATGATATAAGGCACTTTCCAATAAAACATGCGAAGGTGAATTTGGTGTTAACGGAGGTTTGTATCATGCAGAAGTTCTGCAAGTCCGGGTCGGAAGCAAGGTTCCGTTATAATCTTTAGTAAGAAACTCAATTTTCTTAAATTTTCTTAAAAATGGATCAAAGTTTCAGATTCATACTTTGAAGGAGTGTGACGTCAATATAGGACGAAAGTATATGGGGACCAGATCAAAAAATGAGTTGATAAGAAATGTAAAGGGTACTGACAAATATACCTGAAAAAATAGGTGAAAACCTCCATGAAGGAACTATTTCAGAGGATAAGATTGAGCTCAAAATATTTACAGAGTCACTCACCATAGACTGTCCATTCAGAGAACACCTAAACAAATTTTTGTTGTATCTCAGCTTCAGGCAATGCAAATAAGGGACAGGAATCGCTTCCTCAATGAAAATGTGTTTCACTTCCTCAATGAAATCGCAATAATAAGCAGAAGGAGAAATTTCGAAAATGAATGAATCATTTAGCATCAAGATTAGGTATTGCACTTGATCCAATGGATTTCGTCTACGCCACTGTATAATCTCACGCTTGAAGTCACTCGTATACCTATTTTCTATTGGTTTAATTCAGTGGAGTTTCTCGAGGCAATATTCCTTGCACTGAACAAGTTGCAAGTGCAAATTATTGTACTCTAATTACACTAATTATTTCCGCATTTAATTTGTTCCAATTAAAATGGCTTGAATAAAATCGCACGAAAATGTGATAAACTGTTTTCGGTTACCTCAATATAAATTTTTTTACATAAAATATCAATATGAGATGGAAAAAGAAAAAAGTAATTGTTTTGGAAGTTCTACAATTTCAGCAATTAATCTCATCTGAAGAGAGAAATTTTAATAAAACGATAGAAAAAAGAATGATACAAATTACCGAAGATGTGAACTATGAATACTGTACATACAAATAATGTTATATATACAAAAATATATACCGACATAGAAATATACAAATCTGAAACAACTGATATAGAATTTGATCCCAACTGATATTTTGTATTATAATTAGATCAATTTGACCTGTGATAAAGTCAATTCCCGGGAAAATACGAGTTCAAGTTTTGAATTTATATTATATTTAAAAATATGTCAAAATATTAATGTAAAAAATGTGAATATTGAGATATTGTAACCACAGATTTTTGTAACCATAATATTTAATCGCAATAAATCGCGACGTGTTCGTCTGTCTGAATGCGATAAACTCAAAAACTATATACCGAACGGACTTTGTGACGATTTTCACCAATCGACGGCGTGATTGAAGAAGAAGGTTCATATGTATGATTTAGTATTGTTGTTAATTGGATGAAATATTTCGATGTTATTCGTGACGGACCTTGGATTCCTATGAGATATAAAGAATAGGTCATTTCATACGATCCTTCTTTTATATATCTACAAAAATTTCACGGAAGCATACTGAAAGCATTATATTATTTATTGGAAAAGAACATTTTTGGCTTTCTACTACTCCATCTTGATACAAAAGGAAAAGTGAAAATCTTCCAAGGAAAGGCAATCAATTACAAAAGTAGTCACCCTATACATAGATATGTAGATCACGCAAAGAAGTAACTTTCAAATACAAATTGGGAGAAAAAGCCCAACCGAAACAAGACTTTTCATATAAACATTGATTCACACGTGTAATTATATGAAATTAGTTGTTTCAGGAGGGCTTTTTCTTCCAGTTTGGGTCCGAAAGTTACTTCTTTGCATGATATTAAAATCAATGCGTAAAGTTATTTTTTTTATTGATTGCTTCCTTCCTTTCTTTGGAAGATTCCCACTTTTTCTTTTGTATCAAGATGGAGTAATAGAAAGCCAGATTTTTTTTCTCAAACATATATATCTAGTTGTTACGGATAGTTAACCCATTTGAATACTATCCATGATAGTAATTAGTCAAAGTTCAGAAACCAATGAAAATGAAGATTTTGATGAAGATGAAGTAAGTACTACCCATGAAGCTACGTTTTTAGCGATACGCGTCTGAAATAAAAATTTAATTTGTAAATTTTTTCAATTATTATCATGTATGTGAAGGCTCAGGATGTGGAGTGTACTCCAGATCACTACGCCTAACGATTAAGTGATGAATGGGAATAAATACCAGCGTGGTCCAAATAGAACTGGCTGGTATCTGAATCGCCACAAAAGAAATAACCAGAAATAGAATTTCTGGCATGAACATAANCATGCCCTATTACCCTGGAAGAGGCAACGTGTTATCTCAAAGCTAGTACCAGAGTGCCACCAAGATTTAGCCAAAGCCTCGGTAGAGCATAACATCATCCTGAGCTGGGTCGAAGGTCACGACCGGAGTAAAGCGTTGCCGACTCTTTAGCCAGGAAAGCGGCTGGACTAAGAAGTTTAGGATTCAGTAACACCTACGGCCTGATGACTTTGACAAGTGCGGAACTAGTCCAACATGAAACCCATGCGCAACAATGTGCACTGACAGCAGACAAGCCCTATTAGCCTTGAACAGACAACGTATAACCTCAGGGCTAATACTAGAGTGTCAGCAAGATTTAGCCACCATGAGCGACCCTGGGTAGCTGGCGCCGAAGAAAAATCTGGCGATGACCAGGAAAAACATATGCTTAACAGTAGGATTTCTGACTGGCCACTGTCAACTAAGGAAACACCTCCATTATATAGGGCTAGTGGAAAAATCTATATGCAGGATGTGTGAACAAGAAGATGGTACTGTCAAGCATGTCCTTTGCGAGTGCCCGGAGTTAACGTCAATAAGAGAGTGTGTGTTCGACGATGTATAGGGTTTTCCATTGAGCGCTTCCTATCTTCCATATTTGAATCAAAGTATGTGTGTATACCTGCGACTTGAAAAATTCCCTCAGAAACAAGTCTAACAGGCCCAATTGACATTACCTCCTCGTGGGATGACCATGTCCTCCAATGGCTCGTTCAGAGTATCCATGTCGTTGATGTCCAGATCATCCAATTCAGGCCAAAAGAAGTTGGTAATCATCAACCTATAGAACTTGCAATTGACAGTGATGACCTGGCCAACGTCGTTCTCGAAGAAATATGGATCGATGACGCCACTAACCCAAATAGTGATTTTTTCGAGATGCATTGAACACTCTCGAATATCATGTCGATCTCATCAATCCAGAGATGGACCTCAGCTTTCAACTCCTCCAGAGTCCATTCAGCCAATATACGTCGTTTTCTTCAGTTCCTGGGTCAGTTGAACATTGTACGCGGGCAGGTCCAAATCATGATGCTAAACAAAATGATATTTTTGTATACTTTACATTTATTTCGCTAGATACTAATTAGTATTCACTTCATCAGGTGTTTTTCATTCCTCAAGGGTTCTATTGCGTAGACTAGTATTCGTCTCGATGATAATATATGTTCAGTTCAGTGTTCAATTTTTTACAATGAGAATTGTTCATAATCATCAAATACATTTCTCAATAATACCTAATTCAAGTATTATTTAATACATTTTTTTATTTTTTGTAGCTTGTATGTTAATTCCTTGTAATTTCAGTTTTTTATATTTAGTAAAATTGTTTTTTAGTTTAATCTTTTTATTTTTTGAGGGATTTCAAATCAATTTATATTGTATTTAGACAATGGAAGTCCGAACTGATGTAATACTGACTTATTTTGTTATGTAATTTTCTTTTTTAGTATAAAATATTGTATGTAATGAGGTCATCCTTGTAATTAGACCTATGTGGTCTGTTAGGGTGGATAAATGAATAAATAAAAAAATGTCGTGCAATGTTTTCAGAAATTTGGGACATGAAGCATGTGGCAGCAAAGTTCGATCCAAAATTTCGACCAAAAAAACCGTCGTATGTGCATTGCTCAAGAAATATTGAATGACTTCAACGACGATTCAGATTTGCTTGAAACGGTCATACGAATCATGGGTATATGGTTATGACATCGATACCAAAGTCCAATCGTTCCAATGAGCAGCCAGGACAAAAAAACCCATGTTTGATCAATGTTTTCTTCGATTACATTGGTCGTACGCTCAATAAGGAGTATTATCTTGAAATTATGCGGCACTAGCGGAAAACAACACGGAAAAAACATCTGGTATTTTAGAAAAACAATTCATAGCTTTTGCATTACGATAATGCACCTGCTCACTCGTCATTGCTTATTTATAATTTTTGGCTAAATTAATTATGGCTGTAATTATGACTCAGCCCCCGTATTCACCAGATTTGGCCTACTGCGACTTTTCCTGTTCACAAGATTGAAGAGAACCATGCAATGACGGAGTTTTGCAACTATTGAGGAGATGAAAACTGAATTGTTGAGAGACCTCAAGGACATACCAAGAAGTGCATTTCAGAACTGAAATAAAATCAAACTCAATTCATTTCATGATTGTCATTTCCACCATTCATATCGTTGTTACAGATTATATAATCCTATAACGAAATTACCCAAGCATAAATGCTCGTAGCGCATTGTTCTGCACGGGAAAAGGTATTTTTTTATGTTTTTTTATATTTTCAATATTTGAAGAGGTGCAAACTGATCGTGTCTTGAAATTTTAGAAATGATATACGGGTATTTTGGGTAAAATTGAGTAGAATTGAGGAGTGCTTTTGGTAGGTCGGCAGCCGTGTAGTTCGACGTGGGTGCTTTGTTTATTTTTCAATCGACCAATCCGTCCAGTCATCTAATCCGTGTTAGGAATCACACGTTAAAAGGTGAGACCTCGTTAGTTCTTGGCTCGCACAAGTCTCGACTTCTGAGGGTTGTCGTTCATAGGGGTGCGACAGCTGGTAAACGGAAAACATATTTTGAACATTTTGTTTATTTTCATTCATTTATTTTTCATTTATTTGTTTATTTTTTTATTTATAGGTATATTCTATTTTAATTGATGATTTTTTAAATTGAAAAATCACTGGCACAAGTGAAAATAAATTAATATTTTTTGAGAAAAATTAGAATTCGCCTTATTTTTTCAACCTACCCCTCTTAAATCACTCCGTCGATTGAAGAAGGCCGTACCAGAATCCATTCAGGAGTTTTTGAAATTATCGCGTTTTTGTAACCTTCGTTTTATTTACAATTCACTGCCACAAAACCTCAAATCTATCAATTGTTATACCTCTTTCAAATACCATGTAAAACAATGGATGAACACTACAGATAAAAACATATTTATTAACCTTATGGACGTAAAGTTTCTGCAATAAACAGTTAAAACTCCCAATCACCCAAATACGACAAATACCTGACCATGTTAACCCACCTACCAAAATAAGACATCAAAACCCTACCTTGACAATAATAATGAAAACAAACAACAAAAACAAAGAAAATAATTATGTAATTAGTTCAAAAGTACCTGGTAAATATTTCAATATATAATTGTTGTTCTTATATTACTGTTAATTTATTCCTGTTGTATCTTATACTATAGAAATATTATCTTCTATATCACGCACAAGCTTAAAAGCTTCAGTGATGTTTTATGTATATTTTCAAAGTTGGATAGACGTAGAGAAATGAATTCCTACATTCATAAAAAATTTCAATTTTTCTTTCAATATCAATCAATCCATTAACTTAATTGCTAACAAAAATAATGACTAACCTTGTATGAAAGCAAAAACTTCGAAGGGACAGTGATGGATCTCCAATCAGCAATTTCTTGA
Organism: Leptinotarsa undecemlineata; assembly: GCA_015342065.1. Lineage (NCBI taxonomy): Eukaryota > Metazoa > Arthropoda > Insecta > Coleoptera > Chrysomelidae > Leptinotarsa > Leptinotarsa undecemlineata. Next base: position 8,838 of record WOGP01006560.1, on the reverse strand, counting down.
ATACAGGCCAACTACACTTCAGTTGCCCTCACTTTCGCTAACCGTAAAACTGAATGACCGGACGATTGAATAACTTACTGAAAATCGACAAATTCAAATGAGGTGAAAATCTATCATGGTACCGAGTGCAGTGCGCTCCCACCATTCTTTTCGGCGACCCCCTCTAGAACACCTGTAGAAGTCATCAATTCAACGTAATCTTAATTGCAATTATCGCTGTTTTCATGCAGTGAACAGTTCTTATCAAAAAGGATGCAATGGAATGTAAAATTATTTTCGGACTTATCTAGAAAGCTCTATCAATCAATTGAACACCTGGATTTCACCTTTTTCCAGAGGCCGCGACTTTTCAAATAAAGAAACTTTCGATTATTTTTCATTTCTGTATTACTCACATGAATAATTAATCAAACTTTGAAGTCATTACTTCCGTTCAACGTTATAATTATTATTATTCTATTGTATTGAATTAAGTAATTTTTTGTGGAGGAGATCGGTTTTTAGCTACCTTCTTTATAACACACCTTGTTCTTGTGTTGAAAGCTACGTTGGTGAAACTTAGAAACTATTTGAGTTGCGTAAGAATGAACATAGAGATTACATCAAAAAAAGACAATTGACATGATGCAAATATCTCTTATTTTGAAATAAAACGGATTTGAATGGAATAAGACCAGAATGATTGTCAATGATCCTCACCTTAAAATACATGAACTCAAATAATCAGCCTATATTCTCATATTTGGTTAGGGGTATATTTCGAACAGCTCTTCAGAAATTGATCCTACTAGACTGCCAGCCTTGAAGAAATACATCGTTGGTGGCCAAATTGCAAGAGATTCAATATCACAGAACACCTAATACGAGTACAACATCGAATGTTTCAGAAGTCACTGAACAACATTGAAATATTTCACATTCCAAAACTTCTTTGACATCTGTCGGGAAAGTTCAGAAATGAAGTGAATCAACGAATACAAAACTGCGAATATTCTGGGATTTTTAAATTCTGAAGAAGAATGCAGATTTTAGCCTCCGAAACGATGATGGTGGTTGGATTTGTGATTCAGATATTTCCCGTGTGAGTGATTTTTCTGTATACAAATGTTTCCCACTTAGTGTCGGTTCCCTTCCCCAATACATCTGAGAATCAATCTACCACAAGAGGAATCATCAAGACTCTCGTAAACCGTGCTTTCGGCCTCTGTGATGGGTAGGTAGGTTTCGTGGAGAAACTAGGCATCATCGAAAAATATCTTCAACGATATGGTTACTTCAAAGTGATGGTGGATAATACTCAAGTTAGAAGGCAGTAAGAGTCACGCAAGGAAGAGAAGCCGTCAACCCCAGTGCTTGCTCTCCCCTACAACAGAGGATTGTCGGAAAGGATAAAAAAGGATTGGGTCCAAGTATAACATCAAAACCTACTTCATATCCAGTAACAACAGGCCACCAAACGCTGACTGCGATTTCCAGAATTGCATTTACCGGATACCCTGTGAGTGCGGCAAATCCTATGTCGGTGGAACTGAGAAGATATTGAAAGTTCGCATTGCTGAGCACAAGAAAAACACGCAGCGAGGAGAAACTAGCAACTCGGGAATAGCAGAGCATGTTTGGACTCATTACCATGACATCAAGCGGTCCCAAGCTGAGATCATCCACATGGAGGAACACTGATTCAAGATGATTTTAATTTTCAAATTTATTTGTTCTTTCAGGGATTTCAAATCATATATCATATTAGACAATGGAATATTTATAATTTCTTAGCCCTTTTGGATATGTTGAATTATCAAATACAAGTTATCGATGACTGTAACATTTTTTTTTGAAAAATAATTTGCATCGAATCAGTAAGTAATCGGGGTCAATAGTTTTGCTCTTTTTACACGTATATAGTTCTCCATTACGATTTTCATATTTTCTCAGAATTTTGTAGTTTTAAATACCCGAAAAAATAATAATGTTATTGACTGAATTGAATTTTAATAATTATACTAAGTTTTATTAATGTTTACTGAGATTACTACTAAATAGTATAGAGATAAGTATTTTTCTGCAACTATAAGTATTCAACTTTCCATTCACAGATTGTGATTTATTGCTTTACAAAATCAAAATCTATACAAAATTTGTAAACTAATATTTTTCAGGAAGTTTTACTCCTTTTGCTTTTTCGCAGAGAAATATATCACTATAATTACGTATCTTTTTCGTCAATATAACCATCTAGATCATCTTCGACTGCGAACTGCAATATTACTTAAAATTTCTGTCCATTCTAAAACAATGTCTCCTTACACACTACTTTCATCCTCTGTATTCAATGCTTCTATTCCTGGAATCAGTAGCAAATCGTCAATATTGCAACTGATTATAAAGTCTACAGGTGTGCAGTAATGCTGCTCCTTCTGTTGGTGCAAGTTTTTCCAATTCAAACCATATTTGTAACTGCCTTTTTGTATAATTTAAATTCTGATTTATTCAATAACACGTCGTCTTTTCCAATTTGGTAAATACCAGCCGTTAGTTGGAATCCATTGTTATGGCTCAGTGATGCGTTCACTATATTTTAATACCTGAAGCGGAAGTGGCAACGAAAAGTTGATACCATCTCAAGTGATGGTACCAACTTGTGGTTGTCATCATCACAAGTGATGGTACTACCCTGGTCACCCTGGTGACCGTCCCTTGTGCAATGAGTTTTTTAACCTAGCTTAGAAAGAGATTGAAATTCAGATTCGTTTATCATGGCAGTTAAAACACATTCTTTTCACGAAATAATCCAACATTATCATAAAGGTGTGCGTTTAAATGAGTCAGAATAGTATTTCGTTAGAACTTCCAGAAATATTGGGATAAGAAAATCAAATGTGCCAAGTCACTTGAACACTTTCTGTGAAAGTATATATAGAAGAGAGACAAATCTCCAACCTTTCTTCGATGTTCTATGCTATCAAGGTTTCACGTGATGTTCGCGTCTCCAATCAGGCGGATGGCTCTTTTCTGGATAGAATCCAGCAACTTCAGGGTATGTTTGGGGGCAGAACTCCATACATGAGAACATTACTCCAAAGAAGGTCTGATAGAGCATCAAAAGTTGTCGACGTATGCACAGTTTTCTGGTTCGGAACAATGTTACAAGTATTCGAGAAGCAGCTTTTGCAATTCCAGCGACATAATTGTGCCAAGACATATTGGTGTTCATTTTAATCCTCAACGAATTTATCGAAGCACAAAGCGGAGTTTTCTGACCTGACATTATGAAATCCGGCTCAAAGACATTCATTTTCTTGGATGCCGGTGGCATTTAATGGAACCTGGTTACTTTCACCCAATTTTGAATTACTTCTAGATCCTCATTAAGATATGCAACCTCCTGCTGCAGGAGAAGTTGTGCCTCTGTAGCAGATGTCCTGGAATCCAAATGGATCCTCACGAGAGAAGTCAGCTGTCGTCAGCAATGCACTATATTGGATTCATGATTTTTTCCAATAAGTTGTTGATATACAATGGAAAGAGGTTTGGAAATGATATAGATCCCTTGAGAACACTAACGCTTATGGTGAAAGTATTCGAGAGATATCCATCGACAACGTTCTTTCAGGAATCTGAAGAGCCATACACAAAAATGATCCAACAATTTCACTAGTTCGGACTTCCATTGTCTAATACATAAAATGATGTGAAATCCCTGAAACAACTAAAGAAGAAGAATTAAAAATAAATAGCTGCAGATAACAATTATATTAAGCAAAAAACCTGAAATGAAATAATAGTGAAATAAAATACAAGTAGAAATAAAACAATTGAACAAAAATTAAAAATAAAGAAATACAAAATGAAAATAATGATAAAAATAAAAAAGTTAAAAGATTTCAAGCCAATTCAGTTCACGACGTTTCGATAGTTAGTAATCACAATCGTCTTCGGGTGATGACTGGACTGATTCCTCCGTGAGATGACTATTTATGGGTCGTTCGAGTACTTTCACTTATCCCCGCTTTCTATTTTTTCCGCTTCACTGGTTCTGTGGAAGATGACCGTTTGGCGGGAGTTGGCCATTTTTCGCTTGATGATGGGTTTCCATATGTTGCGGATTTCTACGCTGGCTTAGCTAAATATGTTGTTGGACAACATGTATACAGCTTCCTGTTGTTTTGTTGAAGGGTCCAAACATGGTCTGCTATTCCTGATTTGCTGGTTTCCCCTCGCTGTGTGTGTTTTTTGTGCTCGGCAATGCGAACATTCAATGTCCTATTAGTTTTACCAATATAGTATTTTCCATACACTTACAGGGTATCCGGTAAATGCAATTCTTGGAATTGCAGGAATTGCGTTTGGTAGCCTGCTTTTCGTGAGGCTGCTGAAGCAGGTTCTGATGTTGTAGTTGGAACCAATTCTCTGATGTAGGAAGTGCAAGCACTAGTTGTGACGGCTTCTCTTCCTTGCTAAGCTCCTGCTGTCTTTCAGCCAAAATCTGTTCTACCATCCCTTTGGAGTAGTCATTCCGTTGAAGATCATTTTTGATGATGTCTACGTTCTACTCGAGAGCTTCCTTCCTTACAGAGCTCGAAAGCACACAGGAAAATCAACTGATTAGTTTCGACGTGGAAAGCCACGTCACCAACGTTCCGGTCGAAGAAGCACTCCAAATCATACATAGAAATCTATCCAAAGACGGGAACCTGGCAAAGACAATGAGTGGTAGGTAACTGCACATACATAATAGAAATTACTCATGTGTATTTTTGTTTGACTCACGATTAGTTTACGGCCAGTTGTGATGTTATGAATAAAATTATTAATAATATTCTATTCCAAAACCGACAATTGTGCATGAGAATTGTGAAGTTACTTTTCAGATCGGTTACGTAGAAGTCTAGTAATAAGACGAAATGAATATACGAGCAATTGGTTGCTCAAAAGCTTCTTACAAACTACAATGCAAAAATGTTTCAAGCTTTCACAAAGTTTGGTTGGGCCTTAGGTATGATAAGTGGGAAAAGCCAAAATTTTGGATTGGGTCTGGGGCATGGGCATTTGGAAAAATCCACTATTTATATAGCAAATACATTGGCAGAGCTTTATAATATACGGGTAAAATTTCCAGACCGTATCCTTTCAAGAAAAATATTGAAATTGCACAATAATAGTCGTTTAAATAGGCATTACAACAAGGTATTAAAAAGAATAATTTGGTGAATAATGAGGGCAGTGAAGACTGAGATTCTCACTACTTTAGGATTATATGACCCTGCAGATGTCGCCTCTTTCAATCTGGCTGAACAATTGTATTAATTCATCGAAGGGACGGCTAACTGAAGGCCCTCAAGCTATGGAATTCCCAATCTAAGTTCCATTAAAATCTTCCGAAATGAAATCTTAATTCTAAATTATTTCTAGCGACGCAATATCATCCATAGTTTAGTTTTTTGTTTTGTTGATAAAATTTGAACGAGTACTAGCTTAGTACGGAATAATGGAACCGTTTAGGAGTCACACTAACATCTGCTTTGGAGATACCCTTTGAATTTATACCCTCTTTACATTCAGTAATAAAGTTACCAAACTCCAAGGTATCGGTCAAACCTGGGATAGGGTCGACTTGAATACGGAATATAGAGAAAGCAGGAGTTGGCATATTCAATGCGGTCAGAAATTTTCATTATAACTTTCCTCTTAGTCAATAATCTTCTTCTTCCTGGTGGAATTATAAACAATCTTGCAATATAAAGAATATTGATTTGAGTTCTTATTGAAATGAGATCAATATTCTTGGAGACATTGAGTACCACCAAGAGATATGTAAGAACGGTTTGGAATTAGGGGACTGAGATGGACTGACTCTATATTAGATAATCAAGGATTACAGGCCACGAAAAAACTGATGAGTGTCTTGGAGATGAATCATCAACTTCACATGTAGACCCTGAACCAGCTGTAGCAGAAATTATGGTATGGAGCCAATTCAGAAAATATGTTAATCAGAAACATGAAGAGTACTTGGATGATATATGAGAGGACACGCTCGATTAGACTCTCTAGAAAATAAGTGGAGAATGATTATAGTATTCAAAGGAAAAGAGATAGTTTTCCATATTGAATGGAAAGCGTTAGATCACAGAAGACGAACAATTCGAGAACAATCCAAATTTACATACTCAGGAATATAATAATCGAAATACATGTACTGGAAAGATTTTTGGAATATAAATAATAATAATAAGTATTTATTGTCATGAATTACACACGAAAAAACAAGTTGCGCAGCCTAAAAAACTAGTATCTGAATCAACTAGTATCTCTGATGAATTCTATGTTTTTACCACTTAAATTTGTATTGTATTCGTTTGAGAACAAGTGAAGAATGAGATCAAAAACAGTTAAGACCACTTCTTTTGTACCCGACCAGGACAAAACTTGAGATCACTGGATATTGATGTAATGAGCTCCAACCATGTTTTCAGGGTTCAAATGAGAGACCCGAAAAATACTGAAAATGAATACCAGATCCTTGATTAGAAACCCCGTACATTCATTTCAGCAAACCGAAACTTTCTGTATTGAATTCACCAACGAAAAAAACCGGATATAACTTGATTGTTTATTGTCTGAAAGATGTAGTTGGCAGAAGGAATTTCAATACAGATTTTTTAAGGAAAAGTCAAATTATTACCTCAGACGTAACGCCAGCTACGGCCTTAGCCTGCGTCTGCCTCATCGTGATGCAAATCCGCCCGTTTGAAAACTTAATTCACTAAAAATCCACTTCCTCACTTATTCGTTAAACACCGTTCACATCACGAATGGGCCCTAAACGGCCAGTTCACAGTGAGTGATTGTACGAAGGAGATATTGAGCTTCATGGTCCTACGAATTAGCGAACTTCCTATGAAGCTTGGAACTTACATAATGGGTAATTGGTAGACGATTTTCTGGACGTTCAAGGAAAACAAAAACAGGTTGATGAGACAAGCTCGTGTGTGGAATTTGTCGTCGATTAACCTTTATAGAAACGAATAATTGGGTGTCATTAAGTTCATCATGAAAAGTGTGGTGTAATAAGAATTCCTCAAAAGTGAATAAGTGGTGTGAGGAGAGATTTTCACAGAAGTGCGAAATTGTTTACTTTGGACACTTTGTGTTTCCCGTGATAAGTGAATTGTCGTGACTTTCTTTCAACTCGACCCTTGAATATAGTTTTTCGAACAGATGCAGGTATTCATTCGTGGTGAAGATTTCATAAAAACGTTGCGCGATAAGTGATATTCGCATTCGAAAGAAAAAAGGCTCAATGTTACTCACGGTTTTTTTGTGGTTTCAACCTTCCATAATCTCGAATATAGATCAGTAGAAAATCTGTCTCAAAGTTAATAAATAACAAAATGAAAAGTTCAAGCTAAAAAGTAATATAAATATATTACGCAGTCATATGTGGTAATAACATTGATATACTTTTTCAGATTCTCTGCTGATTCAGCTTCCATCATTTTTTAGATTTTGGAAGGTTATAACAACTAAGGATGTGTTCATTTACTATTCGCAGATCACCTGAAACTTTATATATCTGTCACAACACCGCAAAACTGAGAATTTCTCTAATCTCAGCCAAACATTATTGAAATTTGGTGCTCTAATACTATAATGAATTGCAAATGCATTTATCAAAATGCAAAGTATATGTATTCAGAAATTCACCCTTGGTACAGTTCTTTTACTTGTTCAATGATACAACTCTCTAACTTTATAGTGAGGCGAAAAATTTAGGGGTTTTGCGTGGTTGATATAAATGGGTTTAATGGAAGAAACCGGTCCAAATGGGTTCACTCTGGGTTGAGTTAGGTTCGGTTCAAAGTGAGTGGGTCTATTCGATCCTTCACCACAACCCGCAAAGGTTTATTGTGGCTCACACCTATTCACACTCGACCAAATAAACCCAGCTTCCTAGTGAAGCTGATTAGTTTGTATGGTGAGTGGTCTTTCAGGTCAGACGGTAAGAGTACAGCTCTGCCAAACTCTGAAAACCTTATTCGGTCCCCAGCGGGGCAGGCACAAAGTATGTGCTCCGCGGTTTCATCATTTTCCACACAGAGGCAACACACACTGTCTTCCGACAGTTCGAGTCTCTGCATATGATGATTCAAATGACAGTGATCTGTGAGAAAGCCTGTTAAACATCGTAGTTCATCCGTACTATATTCCAAAAACTGTTTGATTTCAAGCTTCGAAGGGTGAATAAACGCCTTGGAGTGAGCTAATCCTGAAAGATTCTGCCAAAAGTCCATAAATCCTTTTGACATCCACCAATGTTTGTTTGGCAAAGCCTAAAGCGATGTCAGTGGCAGGTTCTGGTTCGATGAAGCTGCTTGCAGCATTCTCCTTTGCCAGGAAATTAGCAGCCTCATTGCCTTCCAGGCCAATAGGGCCACTGTAAAGTTTTCCTAATGAGAAAAATCGTTTTTGACAATTTTCTGCCAATTTACACGTTGCTTGGTGTTGTTTGCAATTTACACGTCGCAAGCTAAAAGCTTGCGAGCTTTTAATGCCGCTTGACTGTCTGAGAATATTTTTATTTACTTGTGTATGAGGTTGGATTCTACCAATCTCTCCGCACACAATTCAATAGCGTCAATTTCCGTTTGAAATACAGTGGCATAGGTTCCTATGCAGGTTGATATTTCTGTCCTGGGTCTGTGACTGAAAAGACCTGCACCAGAACCTGAAGGTAATTTGATCCATCTGTAAACCAACAACTATATGCTCCTAATATTTTCCTCTACTGGAAGATCCAGTTGTCTACTCGGGAACAGTACTTTAAAAGGCAGTTCGTAG
>WOGP01006559.1:0-12310 GCA_015342065.1 Leptinotarsa undecemlineata | reverse complement strand
GAAGGTCCGACAGCCGTAAAGAGATTTAGCGCTTTTTTACTGGAAAAATATCGACACCGAAGAAACGGGTGATCGACTTCGAGTCTTTATGAATGAAATAACATTTTATGTTACTGTCGCAATGGCAGTTATTACAATCCCACTTGGAGATGATGTGAACTGGCCACCGAGATCGTGCGATTTGACCCTCTTAGACTATTTCTTGTGGACTTTTCGTAAATCGCAGTTGTATGCGTATAAGCTACACACCACAGCGGTTCTCAAAGCCAACATAACCCAAGCCATCGGTCAAATCCAGTCTGGTTTATGCGCTAATCATGGAAAATTGGTCGTTTCGGATGTGTTTCACCCAGAGAAACCGTGGTGGATATTTTAACGATGTTATATTACACACATAATGGGATCAATAGGTTATTAACATGAATAAGGAACTTCCATGTTTTTCACATTCACTTTGTTTTATTTAAATCCAAAGACATAAGGCGTTTGATGAAATACGCTATATTTGATTGTACTTATATATCTTAGTTGTACTAAAGCGTGAATATCGAAGAGCGATACTATGTATGCATTCAATGTTTCGTCGATATCGTGGATATCAAAATCTTCTAACGAATTTATAAGATTTCAAATATTTTTGCCAGCATCTAAATAAAATCATTCAAATGGATTTTTTGTTATTTATCTGATGTTATATTCGTTATATTTGTATTCGATTGTCGAAAAACTGACGATAAAAGTATCTCCTAAAGCGTTGGCCTCTCCCACAATTAGCTTATTGTTCACTTCATCAAGTGTCAGGTTTTCGTAACACTGAGAAGATGGTGGAAACTGAAAAGGTTATCGAAACTAGTTTCAAGTTGTACTTGAGAAATCACTGACACACGACACACAACTAGAATCTCGTATATTCGAAAGATATTCCTGCAAAAAAAGCAACGCGACGTTTTTTCCGCTCATTGGGAACAGAAGAACTGAACTTGAAAATGCTCATTGTCTAATTCACCATTCGGCTTCTCATACTCTGCAAATTAGTTGAATTGAACTCAATCACTGAAGCGTTCACTTGCCTTTCTTCATGAAATACAGAATTAGTCAAGCGATATTCATTCGAAAGAATAATAGATTCGATTCAGAAATACAATTTCGAATTATATCAATTCTGTCGGGGATTTGTGAATATTTCGCGAACGATAAAAATCTTTCTGAAGTCTAATAGACTGGCAAATACCTTTCTCGAGCAATATTCGTCAATTCGTATCTGCAAATTGACAGGAATAACAACGAATAGATCCAATTTTTTTTGCAAGATGTGGTGGGTTTCAGAGGAAACAGATATTTGACGGAAACTATGAAATAAAAAACTCTATCTGAGAATAAAATCCTCATTACCAAGATTGTTAATTTGAAGAGTGTGGCAGAAAAAAATATAGAATGTAATTGACTTTTGTGAAAGAAACATATAATTTGTGCCCAAAAATTCAGCAGAGGATAAAGAAGGTGATGATGATGAAGGATTAACATCCTATAACATATTTTCATTGGAACTGGAAATGAATATTTTCAAAATATAGTCAGTGCATATAATGAGCGATATAATATTAGTCTTGTGTTAGTGAATCTTCCGCTGGTAAAATCCTCACTTGTTTACTTCGTAGTAAATGTTCAAGAAGTAGCGAAAACTTATGTGAATTTCTGGAACTCCATCTAGCGTTTCCTGTTGAATCATCTGAAAATGGAATTTTTAACAGGTGATGGTCGACTCTATTGCCAAACATGTGCCAAACTAACTGACTATTATAAGGAAACAAGTATAGGTGAGGCACCAGTCAATCTAATAATAACACTGATGATCTTCAAACAAGACTCAACCCCTGACGGATGCAGGAAACTCTTTCGAAAGATCGAAATAGATGAACATTACAATCTAGCAAACCACTATTATAATATTCATACAGTTATTGTTCACTGTGGTTCTGGCGTTGAATTTGATCATTATTACGCCTTGATCAAAGAAGAAACGTACTGGTTTAAGTTTGACGATAGTCGTGTCACGAAGTGTTCTGGCGATGTATTGAATCTATTGGAGCCACTGGAGACACCCTACATTTTGTTTTATGAGAGAGAGGACATTGGTAGTTCAAGATCTTCAGATGATGTAGTACGGCAGGATTTTCCGGGTTTTCCTGCAGCTGAAAAATCAAATGCACCACTGGAATCAATGAAGTCGCCCGGAGCGCTAATTAACTTATATTGTTGTTTTTATTTTTATCATTGTTTTATAACAATTCAGTGTTTTGAGATACTTCACATAAAATCTGAATGTGTGCAATTCTATAATCTCAAAAATTTTTCCAAATGAAATTTCTGTGTGATTGATGACTTGTTTATTTTGTGGAAATTCATAATCACTTCAATGAAATCTACAATGAAATCAATCTACTTCCACGGCCGGTTTTGGGTATCAGTTCATCATCATGTATTAAACTAGCATGTGAAATCTAAAAACTTGATTATATCGGGAGTTTTTAGGTAAGCTACAAGAAGACGCAGTTAAATGAATATGGTGAATGCTCTGCAGTATATAAATGCCAAACCGATAAAAAATTTTACGTAAAGCTTCGTGAACACGTCTGTTTATACAAGACATCTATGTATAAACACTACAAGAATAAAAACACAAGATAAATAAAGATAAACCCAAAATCCTACACATATGCAATAGACGGAAAAAATTGATTCAATGGAAGCCACGGGAATTACCAAATCAATTGAAAACCCGAAATATATAACCGTAAACGAGCAACTCGGTTTAGGTATTCTTTTCAATTAATAAGTTTAAAACCCCCTATAATCTTCTGTGTTGAACTTTACAGTTGGCACCCTTGTTCATTCAACTACATATCCTGAAACCTCCCGATATGAACAAGTTTTCAGATTTTACATACTTGATAATAGGGTAAAACCCGAAACCGGTGGTAAAAATAAAATATCTAGTGGAAATTTGACAAAAGTATTTTTATTAACTTCAATAAACGAAGTAAATGAATTGATGATTGTTACATTTGTTGTAATTACATGACAAGGTCTGGGTAATTCATTTCACTTCGAGGTTACCAATATCAGAGGTTTACAGAAACCTCGACACGTTTTTCAGTATACAACAGCGATTTGCACAGATTTCAACATAATAAACGTATTTATTTAGGGTTATACCGAACCCTTCATGAAACAACATAAAGCACAACCCAACTGGTGTGGAGAATAATGATTATATAATTCAGAAAAAGGCTTGAAACTCGTTAGTAATTGTAGTATATCAGTGTGCCAGTAATGATGAAATTGGAACGGAATATTGATATTTTCTCTTTCAATCTTCCACCCATTCGATTAGCGATATTTCACCAAAGAAAGACTCTTCTGATAACCCTCAATGAAAGCAGACCGAACGCGGCCATTAATCAACAATTGTTTCCGGATGACAGAACGTAGGAGATGGAATTGGATGGTTAACAAAAAGCCAATGGTTTTGTCATTCTGAAATATGGCTGAAACTTTATATAGCTCTACAGAAGGGAAAATATCGACTGGAGCTCATATGAGTTTCATATTTCCTAAAAACAATATTTACATGCTGAGGGACAACTAGAATATTCCTGAGTTTCATTAGTTCAAACTTTCATTGTCTAATAATATATAAAATGATTTGAAATCTCTGAAAGAACCGATAGGAATCAAAAATTGAAAATAATACATGATATAACAATTATATCAAGCAACCCTGGGATGAAATAACAGTGAAATAAAGTACAAGTGAAAAAATAGAACAATTAATTTAAAAAAATCAACCAAAAATTAGGAGATTCTGAGCCAAGTTACCTCACGACGTTTCGATTGTTACTATTCACAATCGTCTTCGGGTTATGACTGGACTAATTCGTCCGAGAGATGACTATTTATGCGTCATTCAAGTACTTTCACTTAGCTTCTTTTTATGTTCCACCGGTTTGGCGAGAGTTGACCATTCTTTGCTTGATTGTGAATTTTCATATGTTCCGTATCTCTACGTTAGCTTGACTGAATATATTGTTGGACAACATTTATGCGGCTTCTTTCAATTTCCTCCTGAACCAGTGTTCCTCCTTCTGTATGACCTTAGCTTGGGACCATTGATTTTATGTTGATGGGTCCAAACATGCTCTGCTAGTCCTGATTTGCTGCTTTTCCCTCACTGTGGGTGTTTCTTATGCTTGGCAATGCGAACTTTCAATGGATATTCGATAAATGAAATTCTTGGACTCGCAGTCCGCGTTTGGTGATTGAAGCAGGTTCTATTGTTATATTTCCAATTCTTCTTATCCTTTCCGATAATCCTCTGGTGTGAGGAGGTGCAAGCACTGGTTCTGACGACTTCTCTTCCTTGCCTGGATCGTGCTGTCTTTTTGCCAAAGTCTGTTCCACCATCGCTTTGGAGTAGTCATTCCGTTAAAGATCATTTTTGATAAGGTCTAGTTTCTTCTCCTTCCTTCTGTCGTATTACAGAGTCCAAAAGCACAATCCAATATAGTCTTGAAGATTCCCGGAATACAGATGTTTTCCACTTAGTGTAAGTCCTCTTTATCAATACCTACGTCATAGAATGGCAATTCGTTGTGAATTTTCTTCCCCATTGTGAAAGTGGTGGAAGGTCTGACGCTGTTGATGTGTTTTAAGAAGGCGTCTAGTTCAGTATTCCTATGGTTTCATATTATCAAGGCGTCTTCAAGGGTCAGAGTCAACCAGACTCGGGGTTTCTTGTGGGCTTCTTCAATGGTCAGAGTTTCAAACCACTCCATATGTATGTTGGCTATAACTAGTGAAAGTGGTAGTCCCTTATAGTGTGTGAAGAATTCGTCCTTCAATTGGAAATAACAGTTTCGTACATAAACCCCTAGTAATTCCATAATTACTTATTTAGGTAAGTTCGTTCTATCTTATAGGTCCCTGTCTCCAGATAGCTTTCTCTGTATGATTTGAAGTGCTTCTTCAATCGGAACGTTGGTATAAAAGATTTTCACTTCAAAACTGAAATTCATCATGAAACATGGTCAATCACCTTTAAACAAACATTCCTGGTTTGTTGAGACAATTTTTTTGGTGGAGAATTTCAGAAAAAAAACAAGGTAAGCAAAGTATTCATACCACTGGGTGTTATGAATCCCTCGACGGGTGATGAATAACATCCAAATTCATCGGGAACATGTCATTTGGTTTCAAGAAAGTTTTCCAGATTTGAATAAGTTTTATGGTAATTTTCCATATGTTCATATATTTACACAAGAGTAGGGGATAATAGTTCATAAGAAAGTTGACACAGTACTATTATACTTATAAACTTATAAATTGAAGTATCCGGAGTGTAATAGTGTTCATGTGGGACAATGTGGGATCGAAGTTTCTGAGAATGGTACGCTGCATATGACAGGTTCTTCCTTGGAATGTAACCCGATCTGAACAATACAGAAATTTTGCACTATGCAAACAAGGGTTGATAGCTCAATTATTTGGAATCTTCGGAAATTCACAAACATAAGCATTACAGTTGTAATCCACAGAGCCATATGAATATGGCACCAACTGAAGGTGACACGAGCGAAGCTCTGTTATCAAAACGCGAAAAAGCAGATGATTCTGTTGAAGTATGTGGAAGAGCCCAAGAACATGTACAAGTGCTGTACAAGAAAAACATCAACATTTATGATTTGTATAAAGTGCTCTTTGGTCTACAATAAAAGTTTCATAGTTCGAATGAAAACTGTCAAGATAGATGAAAGCAAAATGATCTGCTGTGACAGCTCAGGTATCTATGATCAATTGATGGAAAAATTTTAAAATGAAACAAAATCCCTGCGACGAATCATTATGGAAATTGAAGATGAAAATAAAGTTCTGAAGGAAAACAAAGAATTGCGCAGCTGGAGGAAAAAACAACCAAAAAAACCCTCCAGAATAAAACAACTCAAGTCCGACGAAGAAAAAATTACCAAATCGATCTTGTTTACTCACCAGTTCAGATTAGCACCAGTTCAGATTAGCATACCCACATTGTCACAGGAAAACAAAATGCAAGTACTCAATTGAGTCAAGTGCCCTGTTATCACCTACAGTGATCACAAAATATTATTTTTATTGTTTCACATCTGCCAGGCGTCCCGTAGCGGCTCACATTTATTTTCCTCTTAGTCACGCAATTTCATATCTTCTCTTTGCGGAAGATGATTCAACATCTCACTCTTTTTTTTTTTCTTCTCCAATTGATTCTACTACTTCTGTTGTTCAAGTGTCCGGAGTGTAATAGTGTTTATGTGGGACAATATGGGACCAAAGTTTTTCAAAACGGTATGCTGAATGTGAAAGATGTTGAATTGAACAATTCTGCACATACTCTATGATATTTCTTAAAAGGCTGTTCTGTGTTATAGATGTCAAAAATGTATAAGTAGTGTAGTCGTTCCTTGTCTTTGTGTATGAATTCTGTTGATGATCGTTTATATTGATTAATCGCTGTACATTTTTCTTATTGAACTATTACAATAAGTTGCTTCATTATTAAATTAGCTGTGCTACAACAGATTATAGGCCCAGTATCTTATTGAAGAATAATAGTGGAAAAGTGTTAGAAACAAGAAGAGTTGTAGAGTACTCATTCTGATATAAGGCGTGAATAATGGCGGCGGCTCAACAAGTAAGCATGAACGTTAAACCATTTGATGTCGCCGGTAATTTTGCAAACTGTGAATTTCGGGTTACTCGAGCATTGCAGCGGAATTTAGTGCTAGATGCTATTGAGAAGACATTTCCGAAAGAAATTGATCCAGACTACGATGATTTCTGCAAAAAAGACGCCATTGCTCGTGATATTATAGTTCAGTGTGTTGCTGATAATATATTGGAAATAATCATGGACAAAGACACTGCTAAAGCGATGTTGAATTCGCTCACATCTACATTTGTTAAGTCGGGGATATCAAGTTAGGTTCAGTTGCAGAAAAAGTTGGGGAACGTGCATTTCGATGGAAAAACCTCTCTTGATGATTTCTTGATAGAGTTCGAGAGAACGTATCGTGATTTGAAAAATGCTGAAGGTAAAATGAACGATCAAGAAGTTATAGTTCATCTTCTGTCAGCGATGCCTGAAGAATTTAAAGCAGTTGTGACGTCAATGGATGTCTTATTTAGTGATTATACATCCAATGTCAAGCTTGATTTTGTGAAAAACAATCTATAGTAGCACTATCAAGTAGCGAAGCTGAATTTTTAGCACTATGAGCTTGTATGTCTGAATGTCTCTTTTCAAGTAAATTACTGAAAGAAATGTTCGAACCTGTATACCCAGTCTATGAAGACAATCAGAGATGCATTAAAATGGCCCACACTTATGAAACTAGACGAACAAATTTATTTTCCTCTTGGTCACGCAATTTCAAATCTTCTCTTTGCGGAAGATGATTCAACATCTCACTCTTTTTTTTCTTCTCCAATTGATTCTACTTCTTCTGTTGTTCAAGTGTCCGGAGTGTAATATTGTTTATGTGGGACAATATGGGACCAAAGTTTTTCAAAACGGTATGTTGAATGTGAAAGATGTTGAATTGAACAGTTCTGCACATACTCTATAATCTTTCTTAAAAAGCTGTTCTGTGTTATAGATGTGGAAAATGTATAAGAAGTGTAGTCGTAGTCGTTCGTTGTCTTTGTGTATGAATTCTGTTAATGGTCGTTCATGTTGACTAATCGCTGTACATTTTTCTTATTGAACTATTACAATAAGTTGCTTCATTAACAAATTAACTGTGCTACAACAAAATATTCTTCCTCAGAATGCAACCACAAGTTCTCGATCTGAACGATACGGAAATTTTTCACTATGCAAACAAGGATTGGGAGTTCAATTATTTGGAATCCTTGGTAATTCACAAGCATACGCATGGCATATGTGACCTACTAAATGACTAGGTCGATCTTTTCTACTCACAAGGTTAGGTTAGAAGTAAGTGGGTCTATCCTTCCCTCCACCGTAACTCGCAATGGCTTATTGTGGCTCACATCTATTCAAACTTGACCAAATAAACCCAGCATCTTGATGTAGCCGATAAGCTCATATGGTGAGTGATCTTTCAGGTCAGATAGAAGCAGTGTGATCCTACCAAACTCTAAAAGCCTGATTGCAGGGGGGCAGGCACAAAGTGTATGCTCTGCTGTATCATCATTTTCAAAACATAGGCGACATACACTGTCTTTCGACAGTCCAAGTCTCTGCATATGATGAATCAAATGACAGTGACCTGTAAGAAGGTCTGTTAGACATCGTAGTTCATCCCTACTGTAGTCCAACAAATCTTTGGTATCAAGCTTCGTGAATAAACGCATTGGAGTGAGCCAATTCTGTAAGATTTTGCCAGAAGTCTTTGAATCTTCTCGCCATCTAGGTGTGACTGAAATGTTTGTTTGGCAAAGCCTAAAGCGATGCTTATGCCAGGTTCTGGTCCGATGAAGTTGCTCCAGGCAATGAGGCTGCTTGCCCAGATTAGCATACCCACATTTTCCAGGTTGAAAAATGCAGGTACTTAATATTATCATTGATTCAGTTAAATAGTTGAGGAATACAATAATTTTTCTGAAAAAAGTTGGTTGGGTAACAGTATCAATTATTTCTTAAAAAACAATTGTTTTCTTGCCGACGTTTCGATTTCAATTGAATTCTTTTTCAGAGTGAAATCCACATTATAAGGAATTTGAAATCAAGATCAATTACCATTTCCAATTCTGAATATTATAACAAAAATCTCGAATCAATTGAGAATTACCTGGTAAAAATTAATTTTTCTAGAGCCCTTAATCAGGAAAATAATCAAAGAAAGAAGTTTATCCTTCCAAACTGCAGGGGTCATAAACTTCCATATGTAGAAATTGATAAACTAGGAATTCTGTAACGAACGAAAGTTGCATTTTCAAATAAAAATACAGTTGAAAAGCATTTCTTCCCAAAACAAAAAACGAAACCACCACAAGTAATACTATCCAATATATTGTACAAATTGGACTGTGAAAGCTGTCACAAATACTATGTTTGTCAAACTGAGTGATATATTGAAACACGAATTTCAGAACACATGAGACTCTAAGAAACGGAATGTGAAAAACCCCACAGCTCTCGTTGAATATGAAAAAGAATATAGGCCCATTTTTCATTTTGATCACCCAACTATTCTAGATGTTTAACCATATGTATCCAAAATATTTTGAGCGAGATGATACATGTCCTCAAATGCTATAATGTTAACACTAGAAGAGATGTCGACGGCCTAATACTGCATACTTAAATTTGATGACTTAATTTTTTCAGAATCACATATAAAACAATCCATCTGTTTCATGTCGTTTTGTGTTGGTGTTGTATCGGAAATTTTGGTTGTTTGCAATGTTTGATATTTGTTTTAAATATGTATCTAGTATATCTGATGGCTTTCAAAATAGTAATATTATTTACACGAAAAAACTACTTTTCGGTGAGTAATTTAATCAAGCACTCATTATTTCTTGTGAAACTGAAACGAAAATAATCGTATAAGTTTTGTGAGAGGTATGTGTATGATAATTCATTGGGACAGATCCCTGAAGAAAATTTTTAATAAATTCGAAACTCCGACAGAAAAACAATTGTTTTTTTTCAAAAAATTAATTGATACTGTTACCCAACCAACCTTTTTTCAGAATTATTATTGATGTTTCACGTCTGCCACGTGTCTCGTGAAGGCTCACAAATTTGTTTCCATTTGGTCAGGCATTTTATATCTACTTGCTGCAAAATATTTCTCAGCATCTCACTCTCTTTTCCTTTGATTGTTCAAGGAAAATCTATTGTTCTTCTTTCCTTCTCTTTCATGTTCTTCGCGTTAATCTGTTTGCTTTCTCTTCCATTTCAGTCTCTTTTATTCTCTAGATCTATCGTCACCATTCTCTAGAATTGAAAGATCTCGAATAGTAGTTTCATAGTTTCATCTCCAATACATACGGCAGACAAGCTATTGAGCAATCGTCAGGAATGAATTCACAATGATACCATTGAAATTATCTTTCAGTTATTTAGAAAAATTCCTGGTGAAACGAAATATAAATTCTATACTGAAGTGGCAGTCCAAGAATATTCTCGAAAAGCTTTTTCCTTACAGCGCTAAATAGTTCGCAAACAAAACTCTTACCATAACAATGAGTAAAAGTAACCCAAACAACCTCTGCTCTCAAAGTTTCGAGCTATGCCATCCGATCTTTTGTCAACTCCCTGCATTACTTTGTGTAAACTTTCTGATTATCACCGATAGTTCTCATACGTCGAGTCCTAACTTTCAACTGAAATAAAAATAATTCAGGGTCCAGTTGCCAGGATCCAGCACGTTTATATGAACTCGGGAGTAACTTCAGCTGGCTTTTCGATGTTTATTTGAGCTTTTTCAGGTTGTTGAGAGTTCGTGTAACTTCTGTAATTGGAGTGGACATTTTCTCGTTTTTTATCTATCTACAGAGAAAGCTCCTTCTGATACTTCTAAAGAATTAATGGAACATATTCTCCTTGGAGTGTTAGATATCGTCTATATTCTGAAGGAAAAACGGTGAATCCAATTCAATTTCCTAGATAAAATAAGGATCAAGAATGTGAAAGGGCATATGTTTGTATGCTCCAAAGGGGCATTTTTGCAGTTCCTTTGTGATTGATACTCGATACTTCATCAGAGCAGAACGAGATGCTTCTTTGATCATTTCCAGGATATCTCTTAAAAGACCGAAGGAAATCTTTAACTTCAACAGTACAGGAGTAAATGCAGGAAATAAAAATATTTTTTCTACTTGCTGAAGGATGAAAAAACTTCCAGTACACTGTCCTAACTGAAACTTTCAGAACTCTTTATGCTTTCCGGTCCCTTTTTTATGACACCAACTCAAACATTATCGTTCTATGTGCCATTTTGCTGAATGTTCTTGGCTTCAACTCGGTCATATTTTTGCAAATTTAATTCAAGCTATGATTTTTGTGATAAAGTGCCTCAAACCAGCATAAAAATATAATTATATTCTTTTAAATTTTTTCCTGAATAGACTTCGTTCAATGAGTTATTCTGTGGACATTTCTTTGTTTTATTTCTCAGGTGACTTCTTTAACATGGTTTTTTCCAGTGGTCCAGTCATTTCAGGTCGATTTAGGCCTGTATTTCAAAAAATTTACATACCCATCTGTAAATTTGTATAAACTTTGTATTTTGGCATCATAAAAGTATTCCTAAAATTTACATGTGATTCGACGGCCGTAACTACAAAAATTGGAGGTAAAAAGTCAAAAAACCGACTTTTCACAAGTTTTTTGCCAATATCTCGTTTCCAATGCGTTTTATGCTAATTATATTCTATCAATGTCGTAGAAAAATAAATTCACTACAAATAATGAACCCACCTATGAATTCAATATACAGGGATATACTTCAATTACATTTTATTTGTATTCTCTTTTATGGTTATTTCCTTTTTAGTAGAAAATAATTTAGTTAATTTTGTTTAAAACTTCTAAATTCTGAAATTATTTTATAACTTTGAAATTTATACCTACAGCCTCCTCTCTTGAACAAGAAATTTTATTCAAAAAAGTTAGCAAAGCAAATGTGAGAACGGAAATGTACTCCTCTAAGAGTTTCGACAAACATTCAAGTTCTAAAAAACACATTTTGTTCCTTCACGCTTTAAGCGACTGTGATACTTCTGCACTCTTTAGATAAGGAGAAAAAACGTTTTTAAGAACATACGAGAAACTATCCAATTTGGATGAATTTGCCGCAGCATTTGAAGAATAAAACTGCCCGGTTCAAATATTATTGGATAATGGATTGCAAACTTTATTAGCTGTTTATAATGCTCCAAAGTCTGTAGATACTATCGATCATCTTCGTTATGCACAATATGTCAATAATCATGTTTATTACCAAGTTCAAACCTGGTTAAGGCATGATTTGGAATCCCAAAAATGGGGTTGGACAATGTGTAACGGATTACTGGAACCTATCATGAACATTTTACCACCTGCTCCAGATGACTTTCTCAATACGATATGCTGTAACTGGAAACGTGGTTGTGGTTCAAGATGTGGATGCAGGAAAACGGGGTAACAATGCTCTTTAGCTTGTGGCCAGTGTAATGGGCAAGCTTGTCTCAATGCTGTACCATATGAGACCGATGTTAACGAAGATAGGTCCAGAAATCATGGAAGAATTGGTAACGAATCTGG
>WOGP01006558.1:0-12311 GCA_015342065.1 Leptinotarsa undecemlineata | reverse complement strand
CGTTTGAAGTTTGTTGATGCAGGATACAGTGTGGTACGTACTATGTAATGAGCGATAGTGTTTTTTGGGCATATTATGTATTTATATTAAAAATTAATGGTGAAGTAATGATACCCAAGCATTTTTAGAAAAAATAATCATAATTATTTGTCAATATATTTTAATTTATTGCGATGAATAGCCACATATTTTATGGGGATGCTAAGCCGCCGCTGTTGTTGACAAACGTTTTTGAAGTATGTTGAAGTAGTAGGTACCTAAAATCTTATCTATATAAAATAGATTGTCACACATTCGTCAAACATGTACCCTCAAGACTATTCACAAAATATCCTTTGAGCCATCTATGATGGCTTGTGTGCCCAAGGCACTTGCCCTAAGGGCCCCCCTCAGATCAAAGATAGTTCCTAGTTCCTGACAGATCACCAAACGATAACCAATATTTATTTGACACCAAAAAACTTATATAATTCGAAGAAATCGAACCTAAATTACTGACTGCAATACTAGCTTTTACAAGCGCGCAGCTATTGTACTCTCGCCCAAAAATTAGGTTTTCCGTCTTCTGCATGCTCAGATAAATTCAAATATATAATGGTATACTAAGCACATACACATTTTAATCATCAGTAGTTACACTCTTCGGTGTGACTCGCTCCATTTAAATTTAGCGAACAAAGTATGAAGCTCCAAGTTTGAATAAGTATAGGTATACATGCTGCTGGGTGTGTTTCGGAGGCAACAAAGTTTTTGAAATGGTTCAGAAAGTGTATTTTTTTTTCGGGCTCTACTCGTCGATGGAATATATTGATAGAACATGTAGGTTAAAAAAAGGTGGTTAAAAGTATTTCACAAACCAGATGTAGTAAGCCCGAACAGATGCAGTAAGCGCCTTGTATGAATGTAATGAAATGAACAAGTTATAAAAGCTTTGATATCCATCGCAAAAGATACAGAACACACACGAGAAACTAGAGACGAAGCCCTTAGTCTGTCCAGAAAAATGGAAAAACTCGAATACATTATACTAACGGAAATTTGGAACTGTATATTTGAAATAATAGACAAAATAAATGCGATTATCTTCAGAAACAATAACACTAGTCGTTGCAACTAATATGTTTACTTCACTTGATGGTTTTATTATTAACCTCAAGGATAAATTTGATTACTTCTGCCAAAGAAAAAAAACCAGAATCTGACTACAAGGACCTATCTCAAAGAACAAAACGCAGAAGTTCTCGCCAGAGTTTTTTGATGACTCTGCGCCGTCAGTCCAACTGCATAAAAATGAGACATTTAAAATAGAAACCTTTCTTCCCATAATTGATACACTCAGGGTTCATTTAAAACTGGGATTCAGTTCGTATAAGAATATCAGTAAAAGTTTTGATTTATTTTTCGCTTGAAAACTCTGAATTTAGAAGAATTGAGACAAAGTTGCAACGAATTTGGTGAATTTTATTATGAAGATGTTAATGAGTAAGGGTTAGAAATAGAATGTTTGCATTTAACAGAATACTTGAAAATTGTTGACAATAAAAATGAGGATTGTATATTAAAAATATATCAACTTTTGAAAGAAAACAAAATTGAAGTCACATTTCCAAATGTAGAAATCGCATTGAGAATCTTTTTAAGCATGATGGTAACTAACTGCAGTGGGGAACGCTCCTTCTCCAAATTAAAAAGAAGTAAAAATGAATTAAGAAGTACAATGCTTCGAAGAAGATTAACCAGTTTATCGTTGATGTCGATAGAATCTGATGTGCTAAAAAGCATAGATTTTGAAGAAGTGATTAACAATTCTGCTCATCTGAAATCTAGAAGGGCTCCTCTTCAAATAACATAGACTTTTAAGCACTAACCTGTAAAAAAGGTACTTTTGTGGACTATATTATATTTATCTATTCATTTCATGTGATTGTTAATGAAAATAAATATTCAACCTTGTTCATCTACTTTCTTTATCTATTCTAACAAAATAGTGTTCTGTCAAAGTCATAGGGGCCCAATTATCCTATTATGCCCAGGGCCTCCAATAGGTTAAAGATGGTCCTGTTCAAACTCCAAACACCTCCTTCATTTTGTACTTCATACAATCGATGGAAAATTACTTTCCATGGAAATGAATTTTGTGACATTTCTGTGTTTGTAAAAGATGTATGGGGCTTTGAAAACTATCTTTGAATTACTTTTATTCGAAGAAAAGAAAGTGATAATTCAAATTAAAACTGCAGAAATCGAAACAACTAAAACCACTTTATATACTCACACAATTCGATAGATTGTAAATTCCAAGTAGCTGAAGACAGGGTTTATAAAGCTCAGAATGAAAACTGACAGAACATTAATATGTTGGGAGTATTCAGCCAATAATACACTAACTACACTGCTTGGCTGCAGCTTCTTTTTGAGAATTAGAAATGAAATGAACATATCTGAAAAAACTTTATAGTGAGATAGTGAGACTTCACAATACAGTTTCCAAAACCTCAACACATGTTTCACGGAATTCATCGTGATACAAAACTTAAATTATTTAAGCGAAGGTAATTAAATTTTTTTCAATGTTCCGAATTTCATCTAAAAGCATGTTAGTCCAATCCAGGTAACCAGATAAAAAAGTGTCTTCCAAGCTCTCTATTTCGAAAAAAGGGGATTCCAGACAGCTCCGAGGAACCCATCCCGGAGAACCACCACATGAGCGAACCACACATTCCTCTGGAGGATCCTTAAAGCCTGGTGAGACCCATTCAACAATATGCTGCCTTTCTCTTTCCAAGGCATTCCGCCTAGGTTCACTGGTACTGGCGGACCAATGGAATCGGACATTCCAAACAATTTCGTTCCTCCAAATCGCCCCAACTAACCTAACTGACTACAATACCAACTTACTAGCTTTCACATGCGCGAAGCTATTCTAATCTCGCCCAAAAATTAAGCTTTCCGACTTCAGCATGCTCAGCACATACATATTTTAATCATCAGTAGTACACTCATCGATGTGACTCACTCCATTTAAGAGTCGTAGGGACACCGAGCCAGATTCAAATCGGACATAACCTCGAAATTTATCGAGACAAATAGGGGCGGACCTTATTTCCTTCAAACGATCGCGAGAAGACGTACTGACCGATTCGTCAATTGATGTTTATGAGTAGGAGAGAGAGATGGAACACTAGAACGCCCAACACTTCTTACATACAATCGCATTTGCTGTAAATAAAGTTTGGCAATGTTGCATAAGGAGAACGGTATTGGGATTTCATTCATAACATTTCAGGTAGGAACTAGGAAGGGCGATGTCATGAAGGCGCAAATCATGTGGAGGGTCCCCTCCATCATACAGCAGAATGATCCTCTTATCGTACCGGGCAATGAAAGTTTGGAGAAAGACATCCAGTTGGCCAGGAAGAAGAGTATCCTCCAAACTCTTTATTTTAACAAAAGTGAGATTCCAGATAGCTCAGAGGAACCCATTCAGGAGGACCACGTCATAAGCGACCCGGTACACATTCCTCTGGAGGATACCGAGAGCACGGTATTGGATTTTAGTTCGACGCCTTGGCCCGAATCGAAAGTAATGGCATCTGAACCCATAATGCGTAATGTTGATGAACATCCAGGGTCCATTCAACCCCCAATTCAATAGTTTGCCGCCTCCCTCTTTTCAAGGCATGCCTCCTAGATGAGACCGGAAATTCCCAACAACTTTGTTTCTCCGAACGTGATGCCTTGTGGCAATATGATGGGACAGAGCCCCTACCATCCCAACATGGGGCCGCCCGACGACATGATGATGAACCAAATGAACCCGAATATGTTCCCGCAAGGTGCGATGAATGATGGTTACGGGCAGGGACCTGATTTTCCTATGTTCAATAACTCCACCGGGCCCCCTAATATGTTTCCTCCGAATAATTTCAATAACAATCACAGACCCAACCACCGGGGCGGTGGTTTTCGACGAGGTAACGAAAACAACGGTGGCAACTGGGTGAGGATGAAAAACGACCGAGGCAACTGGAGGAGAGGTGGTGGTGGTGGCTGGAGGGGTGGTAGATTGTGTAAATACTTGCGGAATCACGGGTACTGTCGGAACAGGGATAATTGTCCGTTCGGACATCCGTGAAGTTTTATATGTAACGACGAACAGCGTGAGTTTTGTAGCGCAGATAAAGTGTGATATTTGATTGTGGATGGTCAGTCCACGATAATTGTGATATTAATAATTACTGTGTATCAGTGCGAAAATGTAAATAGTGTGAAATGACTTATTCATATTGAATTGTTTTGCTTGCTAGTTGAAATGACAACTTGTAAAGTATGTATAGTATTTATTACGTTTCTCTACGATGTTTTCTGAAGAGTAATATTATAATTTTGAATATATTGGATGTTTTCCTAGTTAATTTCCTAGAACTTCCCGAGGTGACGTATCCTGAACACTACATGACGTGCAAAAATTATATTGAATCAAGTCCTGGCAATGTGTTGAAAATAAACAATTTATTTGTGGTAGGTCCAGGACATAATAAAGTCCAGAATAATAAAATAAACTATACATTCAAAACGAGACTATAATTTAAAATTTATTTTATATATATTCTTTTATTTCTAATTATTTAAAATTAAATTAAAGATGTCCAGTAGAGTTTTCTAATGTAACCAAATATAAGTAATGATCAAATATGTTCATCTGTCAAGAATATCGACAAGGTCTTAAAGGCCTTTAAGATATTCTTTGAATAACCCCCCTCATTGAAGACTTAGGAAGGTTTTAAAAATAAACTTTGATGGTTTGTGTGTACACTGCATACGGAAGGTCCACATATTTTTATTTGTTTTTTGGAAATTACGACAAGTTTTTAAGTTGTGATTTCCAAGAAACAAATGATAAAAATATGTGGCCATTAGGTAATAATAAGAGTATTTTAAGGTCATTTAAACATTTATTTATCATTCTGAATACATTAAATAAGATACACTTTAAACCACATGTCACTTCCAATATACATTTATAATACTAATTCTACTGTAGACCAAACTTTGAAATAGTTACGAAAAACGTACATCTAATTGAAATATTGAAGAATAAATCGGAAATTTATTTCGTTTCGACAATAACCGTAATATTGAAATTTGTGCATACTCGTTTTTCATAATTTATCCGATCAAAGTTGTTTGGAATATTTTTCTCACTATATGCCATATAATAATGGCATATAGATGCCATTATTATATGAGCTTTATAAAGCATCAAAATTTCCTGAGGTTCGGAACAGTATTCCAAGCCGTTGGTGGACCTCCAAATAAGTTTCTTCCGAAAAACTTCAACAATCTCAGATCCAACTGAGGTAGAGACGGAGCCAACTGAGGTAGAGACGGAGGTGGCGGTGGTTTTCGATGGGGTAACGGTAACAACTCAGTGAGATGAACAAAGACGGAGGGAACTGGAGCGGTGGTGGTTGTCACATGGGTGGCAGTTTGCAGAATCGCGGTAACTGTCGCGACAGAGGGTGTATGTGTGAAATACAAGCTCTCTATTTCGAGAAGAGGAGGAATAGCCCCGACGGATCCACCTGATAGTCGACCCGATGCACATACTGGAGAATCCCGAAAGATAGATCTGAAATAGGGATGAAATCACTGTTCTAATTCGACATTTTGTATGCCTACATTAAAATGAAAAGCGAAACATGACTTACTACAAACATATTGTATTATGTAACGTAGTCAAATAATAATAATTATTATTATTATTGTATTTCAATTTCTGCTAATATTGTATATTTTCTATAGTATTTTATTCTGATAATAAATTCTCTCCAAATATAAGTTATGGATCGAAGATGTTCATCCCTCAAGAATATCCACAAGATATGATGTCAGGACTGTGCTGAAGATTTGGGAGAATAATCAATAATAATGTTTGTGTGTCGGTTGATGGGTCATCACCCGAAGACAATTATGGATACTAACATTCGAAACGTCGCGAAGTAACTTGACTTGAAATCCTTCAATTTTAATCCAAAGACATTTATGGGTACTAACAATCGAAACGTCGTGAAGTAACTTGGCTTGAAATCTGTTAGTTTTCCTTTTCATTTCTTGTAAATTGTTCAATTTCCAATTGTTGCTTGTATTTCATTTTCATTGCGATTTAAGTTTTTTTTGCTTAATATAAATCAAATTTCAAATCATTTTATATCTTATTAGACAATGGAAGTACGAATTAATGAAATTCACTTTGAAACATTGTCAACAAACGGGTAAATGCAATACGAACCTTTAAAATATTAGATCTCACCAAAAAGCAAGTTCCGAATTCAAAAACCATGAAGGAAGAACAATGAACGAATTGCAGCCCATAAATAAAAATCCGCACGCCGTTTGCCGTTGCATTTGCGATCAGGGAAGAGATTGTCGGGTGATAGAGGGCGCCACGAACTGGTTGCCGTAAATGCATTTTCTATTTTACTTCTCAAAGTTTTCATTTAAAATGTGATGATTTGAAAATGTACTTAATTTCAAAAAAACTATATTCACTAGAGGGTAACTCTCATTTTCCATGATTTCAAAACAATTTAGTTGGGATAATTTTTTTTCTTTTAAAAAATTCGAAAAACAATAGTCAGGCACTTGAGGAATATTTTTTTGAAGCGATCGGTGCAAGTTGCATGAAAATCATATAACTGGTTGAGAAACTATAAGTAAAATACGTTTCAAGTGGGCATGGATTCCTCTTAATTTTTAATTATTCTCTTTTAGGTGTCTCAGGGATTTCAAATCATTTTATATATTAGACAATGGAAGTCCGAACTAGTGAAATTCATCATGAAACATTGTCTATCACCTTCAAACACCTAGTAAAGTTACTTATATTTTTATTTTTCAAAATACAGTAACGAAAAAAATATGCTGACTGCACTAAGTAATGAAGAGTTTCGAGAATCGAATTATGTTATCTATAAAAAAATTTCGCAAAATCAATAAAACCGTCAACGACGTCTTCCTTACGCGTCTGCTCGCGTTCGGGTCGCGTTCTCGGCGATGGCGCTCCATTGCTTAGACTGCCCCTCTACCCCTGCGCTTCGTCTCCCGTCGACTTACAGTAGACGCGACGCATAATGGTTCACTACCTTGCATGAAGCTAATCTTATCGTGATAACTTTTTAACGATAGAGTAAAAGGCAAAGTTTACCTATATTAAATACTTCTAGCGACAATTCATAAGAGTTTGACAGATATTCTAAAATGTGCATTCTAAAAAAAATATCCAATTTAATTGAATTTATGGCTCAGTATTTTGCATACAGTGGGTACCGCATAAGAGGTAGATATATGTAAAATTGCAGAAACAACTTTATTCCGATATTTGTATAAGGATGAGCAAGAGGTCTTCTTTGATTGAGAGTATTTAGGATCTAGGACTTTCCTCATTTCGAATGTAAAAGTAAAATCTGAAGAATATATCATGGCTGATCAGGATGATGTAATAAAATGACATTCCAAATACATTTTGCAAGTTTGAATAAGTTTACAAATAACCATTTGAATTATTTCTTCTGCTGAATTTGACTCCGTCTAAGAAATTCATATTTATAGTGAGATCAACGAAACTCTACTATAGCCATTTTTTCTAGTTGATCATGACAAGTAAATTCTCATTAGTCGGAGTTTCTCAAATATTGCTTACTATTCATATAAAAAATGTATTGATATTTTTCGCCTTAACTTCTCAGTAAAGTAGTTTTTCTCTTCAAAACCAATTCCCAATAAGATAGAATCGACCACGTTATCACCTTCTGCCGATTTTTCGAATCATTTTTGAATATACTTACTTCATGAAGATCCATAGTAATTTCATAAATTATACCTACGTTTTAACCTACAAACTTTATTTTCAAAAATATATCACATGTTTCTCTATCACAGTAGCTTTTTCATAGTGATATCTTTTTGATATTAACATTTGTGAAGATCAAATCGTAAGGTGTAATTTATAAAAAAACGTTTATTCTTGTTGACCATATATTTAAAGAAAAAATGGGTGAACCAAACTCACCTAGTTGCCGGAGTCATTTTGTCAAGTGAAAAAAAAAATTGACTTTTGAAAATTTTAATCTTTATGAATTTTTTGAATTCAACGATAAGACAGCTGTCTATTTCAGTATAATGATTATTTACCTACTTTAGTTTCAAAAATGGTTCCCTGACGAGAGAGAGAATACGAAATACGTGTGCTGATGGATCATGGGATATCTTCAACCAATTGTTAGAGAGCACGCCAAGAGGAAATTTCGGAAATTTAGGATTGTATTACGACATTCAAGAAATTATACCATTCCTTCAGGGAGATTATAGATACAATAAAGCGGGAAGTGTATGTAAATTTACAAGTTTAGAGGTTGAGGTAAGGGCATGCATCGAGGGTCAATGCTTGCGGAATAGAGCGTATGCTGAGTATTTTGGATTCCAAGTTGGTGAGTAGGGTAAAGTATCTTGGAAGTAAGACACTGAACCATATTTTTTGTTTGTAGATAAAAATACTAAGATATTAGCAACAGGCGGAGCATCGCAAAATAAGGCCATTCTACAAGTAATGGCTGATGTTTTCAACGCTCCTGTCTATGTGCAGGTAGGTACAATTTCTCTTCAGTTGATGACGTTTAGAATTCTCAAAAAAAAAATATCATCTGAATTAACTCTCACGATAATATTTATCTACGGGTTTATCTACTTGAAACTGAAAACAAAAATTCTCCAATCCTTATAGTTTTTTTTGAGAAACTTTCGAACAGACTAAAATAATTCAATTTCAATTTCCAGCAGCATGTACATTTTCCAAAAAGTACGACTGAGATATTATGGGTATCAAATGGAAGTCATAATATATCACGTTTTTTACTTTATACCACCTTATATTTCCAAACTGCTTCTTCATTTCCAATATCGATTAGATTCGATATTTGACAATTCATTTCATTTCCACTGAGGATACCTACACTATCGTTTTTATAGTGTATCCTCAGTGAACATGAATTTACACAAAATAAACAAGTCGTCAATCAAAGAAGTCAATTCATTTTACATTTCAAAACCTGAACTTTCAAATTTTCCATCAATGTACATCATTCCTGTACACACTATAAACAGTAGAAGGAAAGAATGGGGCAAAACTGGGTAGCTAACATATGAAAGTTTCTGTGGGTGAACGTTTTTCATTTGAGCATGACAAGTAACTCTCAGAGGAATCAAAATATATTGTGTTATCCTATCCACGATTTCAAAAATGTTCAATTCTTATCTTTTATAATTTTTATTATCATAGGCACCAGGTTATATCTGGTGCCTATGTTACTACTCGTTTGAAAACAATATTATGAATTGTAGTTGAACAAATGTTATACTTACAAAACTCACATGTAAAGTTATTATAAAGTTCATCTGCATTTTTGCAACCATCGTAGGCCCAACCACCCGGTTCTGCAACACCTAGTCTACCCAGTTTTACCATGTATACTGCTAGTTTTCATTAAAAATACCTATGATATGCAGTAGACAAATCCAATCTTTTCTTAGTGAAAACAATTGACTTAAGACATAGTGAAAGATGATATGATAACTTGTATAGCACTGGAACTTCAAAAACACAGTCACAAAATTGGAGAACCATTTCAGTAGAGTGCTTAAAAAACACACTATCGCGACGGGACTCAGTTCATTCTCTAGCCATTAAAAAGTGAAACTTGTCAAACCAAAACAGATATTTGGTGGTTTAACTCTCCTTCCTGGTTTCATCCCATCCTCCCTTACTTTATTTCATATGGAGAAATAGTGGTGTTTGTGGTGGACAGTGTGGAGATTGACGGATGCATGGGTAAATTATGGAATTTCAATGTAATTTCAAGAAACTTGGCAATATTTGAATGAAAAGGGATAGAAAAAGGTGTGACAGTCTCAAACTCAGTTGTAGACGTTCCGTTCCTGCGATAAGGGCAATTCCCGATATTTTGTCCGATTTTCAATTAATTAATTTTATTATTTCTCGTGCTTCTTTTATTTGGAACCATTGATTGAAAATCGGACTTGAATATGAAAATTAAAAAAAAAATCAAATATCGGAGTTTTGGTTAAAATTCGGTATAACTATATACAGGGTATAACATGAGTACTTTTAAATATTCAAGTGACGTATTCCTGAGACACTTTTAAGAAAAAAAGTCTATGTGAACTTGTGTTCGCTTTTTGTTCGCTTTTTGAAAATAACTCTTGCAAGAAATAAGTTATATGCACGAAATTCGGTACCCGGGTTTTTTTTGACGTGGGAAATCATAATTTCGTATTAATTGTCATGTAACATCTGGAGGGCGCTGCGTACGCTGTCATCATTTATTTCAAATTGCCCTAACTTTTTTGACAGTAAACTTTTGGTACTTTTCATGAAAAAACCTAATTCACATACCTTTTCCAAGCAAAAAAGGTACACCTTTCTTGTACACGCTTCTACCGAAAATCAAATCTCTGCTTTCAAAAATTAGTGAAATACAAGGGTGTCTTTATCAAAAGTATGTCACATTGTATGACTTTAAAAATTTATTGTGAATTGATTTTAGTTTTTTCGTAATAGAGATTAGAATTTTTTTTGTAAGATATAAACACAAATTCTTATTTTTATTATTTATTCTAACATTTATCAAGATCAAAACATTTTGGTGGCTCAATGAACTACGTTACATACGAGAAAGCATTCAGCTTGAGTTCATGCCGAAACATATATTTTATCAGAAGTAGAAAGAAAACTTAATTTTTTTTTTCATTTTTAAAGTATAAGAAAATAATTGATTAATCAGTGTGAATATGAAATGTAATAGAGTTATAACTTTTTGGGAAGCAAATGTATTTGACGCATTTCTTTTTTTTTTTTATAACAGGAAGCAGCCAATTCAGCCATGTTCGGGTCAGCGTATCAAGCAAAACACGGCCTCCTCTATGAAAATTCCAAAACCTATTCGGAAATTACAAAAACAGTTCCAGAACCGATATTGGCTTGTGTGCCCTACAAAGATGCTGCTGAAATCTACGATCCAATGGTGGAGAGATACAAAAATATTATTAGAGAACTAACGATAAAATGAGATTCATTTGAAAGAACTTGAAATATACTTAACAGACTTGCAATACTTATATGCTGTGATAAAATGAACCAATCCATTTGTTTTCTCACTATAAGATTCTAACAATACAAACGATATATTGAAATAGCCTTCCATTGAAATAAAGCTCATTGATAACAAAATAACAACTATACCCGTTATATTTCTAGACCACAATATCAAAGACCCCATGTAGTTTATGCTATCGAGCAGCAACCGATCAGTAGTTTTGTTATCCGAATTGAAGAAATACACATGGGCTGAAAAGGCCCAGGCCACGCAAGAGCCACACAATCACACCAGCGCCGCTTTATATTTCGATACACTTCTGTAGAACAATGTATATTTACTCTTTATTCGAGCGAAATCTGTTACCGGTGAACATTTTTTGAGGTTTGAGTG
Source organism: Leptinotarsa undecemlineata (assembly GCA_015342065.1). Taxonomy (NCBI): domain Eukaryota; kingdom Metazoa; phylum Arthropoda; class Insecta; order Coleoptera; family Chrysomelidae; genus Leptinotarsa; species Leptinotarsa undecemlineata. The sequence goes on along the minus strand of WOGP01006558.1, from coordinate 747 downwards.
TATCGTATCCATATATAATATAACGTTAGAGCGCGCCCCGACAGGACAGAATAGTCTGCACACTCGCCGTCAAACCAGAGAGCGTCACAACACGCCACAACATAATAATGGCTTAATTGTTGTCCAAAAATAAAGTAAAGACCCGAAAAATTATGCATATCCATAGGAGTTTGCATCCCAAATCGTCCGTTCCATGGTTGTAATAATAATAATGATATTTATTTTCCATTAGACACAGATGACATGAATTGGAATCGTCAAAGTACACATGAAGCCATGACACAATATACACGTGTGAGCAACACCGTTGTTATTGAAGCAATAACAACAAAATTAAAATGAAATACAGCACAGATACACTTAGATACACTGCTATTCATCATTTATATATATGATATCAACTATGTACCTGGTTCACACCATATTAATTTATTTGCTGATGATACCCTTGTATATACAAAAAACTGTGATTTAAAAGAAGTTGTACAAAATATCGATAAATCTCATAAAGAACATTGAATTATACTTACAAGTGAATAAACTCAAACTGAATATCAATAAATCTAAGGAAATGATTGTTACAACAAATTCGAATCAAAGATAGATTGATACTAACGACGTTGATATCAGCATATTCAATAATCAACTCACAATTGTAAATGAAATTAAGTACCTAGGATTCATTATAGACCATCAATAATTAAATTTGAATAAGCATGCCGAGTATATCATTAGAAAGATATGTAA
>WOGP01006557.1:0-12311 GCA_015342065.1 Leptinotarsa undecemlineata | reverse complement strand
AACACTTTTTTAGTAGTTGGTAATAAACAGGGAGTTCTTGATGAAAAATCAGTCGTGATGTGAAAATAAGTTAGCTGAGGATCAATGTAGAATAAACTCCACTCCAAAAACAGACAGAAAGGGAGCGCGGACGTAAATACTTTCCGCCCTGATAAATTGGCTAAGGCTTTCCAGGCCGATATTTTCATTGGTACTGTCTTCATTCGGGTTTGAAGGCAATCGTAGTTTGGAACTTTATCCTAAGGTTTCGCCAGTACGTGTGCTTGGCTTTTTCAGAGGTTTATTCATTTTGATGGTTCACCGATAATTCAACGTCATCAGTGAGTCATCCAAATGAATAAACCTCTAAGGAAGCCAGCCACTCGTGCTGGCGAAACGTTGGGATTCAGTTCTAAACTAGGACGGTCTTCAAACCTGAATGAACTAACGCTGAAGTTTCCGCCCTTTTAACTTTTGAAAAGAGCAAGATATGAAGGGGGGACAAAATTATTTGTTTGATAGGTATTTCAATTCTTTATAGATAATTTCTTCATTTCAGAGAATCAGATCAGTCGTTTCTGAGAAAGAAACAGTTTTATATTACTCTTAAGGATTCACAAACAAACGCACAAACAAAAACTGTATTCTGAACTTCAGTAAATTCCAGTGAACATTCAACTTGGTCACCTTTCGTGGTCGAAACGCGTCTAGAAATTAAAATGTTTGTGACAATTGTGTAATTATCATCATGAGTGAGAATATTTGGTAAAGTACAACAATATGTTTGATATATTCTTCATAAACATTGTTCCAATCATGACATAAAAGCGGAAAACGTGACAATATTATTATTGTGGGTGATTCCCATTGTGAGAACTCATTTGCCCTTTATGTCTCTCGGCGCGGCGTATTGACTCGATTGCGGTTATGTCGTTTATATAACGTTCGCCCGCCATACAGGATATTATATGAATAATGGGTAGAATTTCCTGTTAAACTGTCACACTCATTGGTCATTTCCATTTTCTGTAGTTTTTTTGTATGATGTTGATTCAAAATTAGTTTTCCCATGTACGAAGAATATGTGTTATTCCATAAGAGATGAAGTACTAGTTCACAACCCACTTCATCCAAATCAGCATGCATATACTCCATGAAGGTCTACTGATTCCGCTCTTCACCATGATGTTGGCAGAATCAAAAGATCATTGGACAACAAAGGACCCACCCTGGTTAGATCCATAGATATCGAGGGAGCGTTTGATAAAACAACCTTTACAACAATTACCCAGCAACAACAGCAACCAGGAATGTACCTCTGGTAGTAGGAGAATGGATAATTAACATGCTTTCTAGTAGAATAAGTATCAATGTAGAATACATCACAGTGAGAGGACTGGTCATGAGGGGATATCCACACAGGGGTCTTATCACCCTTTCTTCAGACCATAGCTCTGAATACCCTGAATAATCATCTAAACAATAATGGATTCTACCTAAATGACAGATGACATAATCATTATCAGACCGGCAAATTTGTGAACACACTGTGTGATAGAGCGCAGAATGGGCTCAAATTGATAGAAACATTGTGTTAGGAACTCTCAATATCGATCAATCCCAAGGAGACTGAGGTAGTCCTTTTTTCACCAAGGGAAGGAGTTTAAGGGCTTAAAACCTCCGGAAATTTTCAAAAGTGAACTGAACTTCTCTGAAGAGGTGAAATACCTTGGTACTACCCTCGAAAGGAAGCTAACATGTATCTCTCATCTACCAAGTAGAGCAAAAAGAGCATATGTGGCTCATGAGCAATGTCGGAGGATAGTGCGCTGCACATGGGGTCTACAAACCCTGGATCTACACTGCAATAATGAGACCTATGTTAACGTAAGGAGTGATTGAATGGGGATGGAAAGTCCTACAAGCTATGACAATCCAAAAATTATATCAAATACAGCGATTGACTTGTTTGAACATCACTGGAGCTATGAGAACAACAACAACCGCGGTAATGTAATTGATTACTGGTCTGTACTTTTGGAACCTGAACGTTGAGGAGGTTGCATTAATGACAATGTTACGATTGGGCACGGCTGGTGTAAGCGTCGAAGTAGGACTCAGTCAATTGAGGCTGAGACAAGGGTAAGAAGCACTCACTGCACAACCTCTGCTGCAGGCAGCCAGTGATACAATTGAACCCAGGTTGGTGTTCAATAAACCCTACGAAATACAAATAAAACCTAACACAGAGTCAGATGCTTCAAATGCAATACACATATATATAGACGGCTCAAAAACCAATGAAGCCTGAGGATGTGGAGTGTACTCCAGATCACTAGGCCTGAAGATTAGGTGGGGAATGCAATAAATCTGAACGTGGTTTGAACAGAACTGACTGGTATCTCAATCGTCACAAAATAACTAACCAGGAAAGGAAAAAGATTTTCTGGCAAAAACATAACCATCTGCACTGATAGTAGACAAGCCCTATTAGCCTTGAACAGGCGTGTTATCTCAGGGCTAGAACTAGAGTGTCACCAAGATTTAGCGAAAACCTCAGTTGATAATAACATTATCCTGAGGTGGGTTGAAGGGCACGACAGGAGTGAAGGTAATCGCATTGCCAACTCTTGGGCCAATGAGGCGGCTGGACTGGGAATTTCAGGACCCAGTGACACCTACGGCCTGATGACTTCGACAATCGTAAAACTAGCCGAACGTCACACCCATACTCAATAACTAATGAGATAGGATTGAATCAAAGGATGCAATCTTGCTAGGATTATCCTAGGTGAATCTGGGAAACTGGTGCACAAGAAATATCTGGCGATGACCAGGTAGAATCGACACTTAACAATAGGATTTCTGACTGGCCACTGTCAAGTAAAGAAACACCTCCGTAATATGGGGCTAGTGGACATATCTCTATTGACGATGTGTGAACAGAAAGATGAAATTGTCAGGCATGTCCTTTGCGAGTATCCGGAGTTATCGTCAATAAGTGTGTGTTCGGCGAGTCTTGGCTTACACCTGCCGATATGAAGGAGATGTCTACTAGTAACCTGCTCATCTTCCTGGAAAGGGCAGGATGGACGATGATCTAGGAGGACAACTCCTCGGGAGGATGTACAATGGGTCACATGTGGCATGAATTCTGTGGGCCTAGACTCACCCTTCCTACAGTTACAGATACAGATGTGCCATTCCAACAACTATCGAATTCATTCAATGATCATTATTAAATATCCTTCAGGAAATTTCACTTGTTATCCATGACTTCTCATATTTTCCATAAAATCTCATGCAACTATTTACTCAAAGCAACCAAAATTATACTTGACTTTCGACAAGACGACAAGTCGAATGAAAACAATTGAAATTAAAATAAACCACCGCGAGAGGCAATAAAGTATGTTCAAACTCAGTGACATTAGAGATTCAGTGAGATAGTGTATACATCGGCATGTTACCGAGTATACATCGAAGACACTCAAACCGCAAAATTTGACAAGGCTACATGCCGGTTACCTCGGCATGTAGCCTTCAACTAGAAAAGAAGGAATAACAATTAAAGAAGTTGAATAAAAATGAATAGATGGAAAAACAATTATATTGAGCAAAAAACCTGAAATGAAATAATAGAGAAATAAAATACAAGTAAAAATGGAATAAATTGAACAATAAATGAAAATAAAACCAAAAATTTGAGAGATTCCAAATCAAGTTACTTCGCGACGTTTCGATTATTAGTAACCACAATCGTCCTTTTTAGTTTTTTCAGGGATTTCAAATGAAACACGCAACATTGTCAATCACCTTCAAAAAATCCCGTGAAAATTATTCAAATTAGATACCTACTTGATTTCTTTCACTGCTGACAATATAAACTATTGAAAATTGATATTTTTCTCTGAGCTATAATTCTGATATTTTGATTTTTCGCGATTGAATATGATGATTGAAGTTTTCTTTCAATATTTCAAACAATATATTTCCAGCATTTGAATGGAACACTGAAAACCTTACAATACTCGTAGTAAAAGTCAAGCAAAAAAAATTTTTCGTCAAATCACATGCTTTTAATGTTAACAATTTCTCAGATATTTCTTATTTTGAAGCTTACTGATAGGCACATGAAGCAATAAAAGTATATCGTCGTGAGGAATTATGGTTATCATACTTATGGAATTCATAAAATCACCAAAAATACAATAATAATATACTGATTAGTTCCAAACATGGAAAGTTGATGGAGACCCACATGAAAAACTTAGTATTTATGAACTATGAATTAAAGACTACTCTTCAATGTTGAAATCAGTGCCATTTTTTGAGTAATTTCATAATGGGGAATATTCTAGTTGTTTCAAACTTACATTGTTTAAAAAAAGTGTCAATAGTTTTGGAATCTTTGACAAAGAGGGAATGAAACAAAACAAACAAAATGCTGATACATACTCTGAGTACATTAAAGAAAATACATCAACCGATAAAAAAACGATTTTAATTCAACTTCATTCACTGTTCAATATTATCCAACATCGCTTTTAGCCATTTGTAAATTCGTTCATGTAGACTCTCAACATCTATAATTATACCAATGCAATGATTATACCTCGAATTGCTCTCATCAGTTTTATTTACCAATATATTTCAACCATTTGGATCTGACGTAATTGGGTGTTTTTATGGCAAGACTGAGTTGCGTTTACCGTATTGTTTGCTGATATCAAATTTCAGTAAAGTGCGAATGTTATTTTTATCTAACGCTTCACTTTCGAAAGTTGTCAGGATAAAACAAAACACTAACATTGTGGTTTCACTCTGATAAATCCTTCTCAGAGATCAATTTTTCACAGTAGACATGAAGTATAAAACTTGACATATCACTCACAGGAAGAGTTCATACCTTGAGAGAAACTTTTCAGTCCCATAAAGAAACTTCATTATTGAACTTTTGGAATTTTGTCTTTGGAAAGATTGTTCAACATTTTGTTTTCTGTTACGTTTCATTGTATGCGTGCATCTACTACTTTTTGTATCACTGTTCTCTCAGAGCCAGTGATTTAAATTTTGAATATGGTTATGTCCACGTTTTTTTTTAAAACGTGACACCCCTATATTTGATACATCATTGACAGTAATTTTATAATTTTCTGTTTACCATATGTTATGTCGATGGGTCCAAACATGCTCTGATATTCCTGAATTGCTGGTTTTTCCTCGCTGTGTGTGTTTCTTGTGATCGGCAATGCTAACATTCAATGGTCTCTTAGTTTCACCGATATAGGAATTTTCGCACTAACAGGGTATCCGGTAAATGTAATTCTTGGAATCGCAGTTCACGTTTGGTGGCCTAGTTGTCGTGAGGCTACTACGTATAGTGTTTCCGTATCTGAAGCAGGGTCTGATGTTGTACATAGATCCAATCATTCTAATCCTTTGCGAAAATCCTCTGATGTAAGGAAGCGCAAGCACTGATTGCTACTGTTTCTCTTCTTTGAAAGGCTCTTGCTGTCTTTTAGACAAAGTATGTTCCACCATAGCTTTATAGTAGCCATTCCGTTGAAGATCATTTTTGATGATGTCTAGTTCCTTCTCGAGGCCTTCTTTGGTGATACAGAGTCCGAAAGCACGGTCTAATAAAGTTTTGATGATTTCTCTTTCAGTCGATTGATGGTGGTTGGATTCGTGGTTCAGATACTGTCCCGAGGTTTTCGTAATATAGATGTTTCCGACTTAGCGGTCCTTTTCACCCTGTTAACTTCATCGTTCACTTCAGTCACACAATATAGTTCATGCTGATAAAGCGCTGCTATTGCCTCTGATTATTCAATTTTTGAAATGAGTACCAGCCGTATGGAAATCGTACAAATGATAATTGGTGTGTGACAATAGTTGATAATGAAGACTATTCATATAGGTAAGCTAGATTATTGTGTTAGTTGTGTTAGTTATGCTCGAAATTCTTTTCCGCTTCGTATCTTCGAAACAAAGCATCATATCAAAATTCATCAAAAGGAAAAATATCATCAGAATAGCACAATAAATAGTCCCTTGAATTCTCGCATGTTCAATGAATCCAAAATTGTTTCTATTGAGTATATAGTGAAATTAATAACAACCTGAAGTGCTCCAGCACATCAGCAATGGATGAAAATGTTGCTGCGGATGTCGGCAAACCGGTTGGTTCATGGCATACAAGTTTTTCGAAAATTTCAAGCGTGTGGCAGCAAAATTCGTTCCTGAAATTGCTGAATTTCGACCAAAAAAACCGTCGCATGAGCATCGCTCACGAATTATTGAATGACGTCAATGCCGATCTAGATCTCGAGAGGGTCACAACTTGTGACGAATCACGAAGTCCAGGCGTTCCAATGGAACGGCCAGCCAAGTTCGATCACCTTGGTGTAGTGCATCTGGAGTGCTTGCCACATGGTGGTATGGTTAACAGTACGAAAAAAACTTACATTATTGTGGAAGAACAATTTATGGCTTTTACATTACGTTAATGCATCTACTTCCTCGTCATTATTTGTTCGTGATTTTTTGGCTAAAAACACTACCGTGAACATGCCTCAGCCCTCGAATTCATCAGATTCACCCCCTATGATTTTTTCTGTACCCAAGATTGAAGAAACCCATTAAAGAACGGCGTTATGCGACTATTGAGGAGATGAAAACTGAATCGCTGAGAAAACTCGAGGACATACCAAAAACTGTATATCAGAACTGCTTCGAAGATAGGAAAAACTTCTTGTTGTTTGATATGGTGAGTAAGCAAAATAAACTATATTTCTTTATGATATTGAATATTTTACTTCCGGATGTGATCAACACAGGAAAGAGGGTGTGAACACTTGGTATTTTCTTTTTTTTTCATGTTGATTTTGTATTCAGTATATCATAAAATTCCTTACAATAATTCATAACATATTTTTTTGTTTCAGTATTGAATTTCTTCATTTTTGAAATCTGTTTTAGGTAAATTGGTAATGCATTGAAAAAGAAAGTTCTTTGTGTTAATGTTTTTTTTTTGAAGGATTGGACATCAACATTCATGTTTGTGGTAAACTTGTTTATTCTGATATTTTTCTGGTTGAATTTCTCTTGATTAATGAACATTCTCTTCAAACATTGATGAGAGTATAATAGTTTAACATTAAATATATTTGCTTCCTGATATAGCTTATCGGTGGAAAAACGTAAATTTTTTTCAGGATGATTTTTAATAGTGTGTTTTGTGTTGTTTGTATAATGTTCAGTGTGTTGTTGAAAGCTTCACCCTATATTGTGATGCAGTAAGACAGATATGATTTGGCTGGGGAGTTGTAGAGCATCATGAGGTGTTTTCTGGAGTGTATATAAGTGTATAAAAATGTATAAGTGTTCTAAGAATTTTGTTTACATGCATGATATGATCAGACCATCGTATGTGTTGGTCTAGGACTATCCCTAAATATTTAACTGATGATACTTTTTTAATAGTAGATCACCCACATACATTTTTGTGACAGTTCGTAGAGTGTAGTTTCAGGTACAAATTATGTGGTTGACTAATGACCGTTGGTGTAAAGGCAACAAATTCATGCCCATTAATATTCAGGGTAAGCTTATTTAAATTCAACCATGCATATATACTCTGTGAATTTTTTTAGGTGGTGGGTTTAACATCCTCTCAATTTTTTTCCGCGCAGATGAAGTATTGGGCTCAACACTGTTCCTTGAGGTACCCCAATTTTCACTGTTGACTTCGTACTTACCTCATTTCCAATTTTCACTCTCTGGACTCTATTTGTTGAATAATTGCACATTGTGGGAAACCACGAATGCCGCAGTGACTCAATTTGTTTAGTAGAATTTCGTGTGATACTGTGTCAAAGGCTTTAGCGAAGTCTAGGAAAACTGCTATGCATTTCGATGATTTATCCAGGGCCTAGACTGTTTGCTCTAGAAAATCAACTACTGCGTTTTCAGTGTTTGAATTTTGGATGAAACCATACTGCCTGTCTGCAAAAAAATTCCATCAATCTTTTTTTAAATGCTTGTTCAAATGTTTTTGCTAGATTGTTCTTGACGGATATTAGCCTGTAGTTATTTATTTCACAACGGTTACCTGTCTTGAAAATCGGAGTGATTCTTTCCATTGTTTTGGAATGTTTCCACTAGTAGGACATGAATTGATTATATGGATTAATGGGTGAAGTATGTACTTATGTATAGTTTTTATAGTTTTCACAGATAGTTTATCTGGGCCCGAGGAACATTTATTTTTGAATTTTGATAGATGAATAATAATTTTGTTTTTTGTTACCGGTTCAAGAAAAATGGTTGAGTCAATTTTGTCATGTTCGGGAAAGTTTTGTTTCATATTAGACATATTTATAGACAAGTTTGTCAAAAATTCATCAAATATATTTGCTTCATCTTTATTATTTGTTAATATTTCACCGACTTCACTAGTTATTGGAGTATTGTCCATTGGTTTATTTGATTTTTTATTCTGCCCTGTTATATCATTGATAACCGTCCAACTTTCTTTTACTCGTTTCCTGCTTCTGCTATTTTATTTTGATAAAATTTATTTTCAGTTGTTTTGATCAAGGTATCAACTTCATTTCTGTATTCTTTGTATTCTTTTTCAGTTTCATGTGAGAAATTTCTAATAAGTTTTCATTTCAGGCGATCCCTGTGTCCGGTAGATGTGATAAGACCAACAGTGATCCATGGTTTGATTTTTTGGAGGTATTTATTTCTGAAGAAAGATTGTTTTCCCATTTTTCTTCCTCTAAAATATTTTTCAATTTCTCATAGTTTATGTAACTATGATATAGGTAGGTGATATAAGGTGTATAATGGTCTGTCATGTCGGTTAGAAATATGATAGGCTCAATTTCAATTTCATTTTTTAAGTTGTTTTGTATTTTGGCGAAAATATGGTCGATTGTAGATTTTGTGTCTTTTGTAACACTTGTTGGTTTGTTTATGTAGGATATGTAACCATTTGTATTCATAATATTCAAATAATTACTGATATCGTTTGATCCTTTTTTTAAAATATCGATATTCATATCCCCTACATATACTTCAAGGTTTTGTTTATGTGAATTATTTGAATATGCGTCTAGATCTTCCACATACCTTTGGAGTCTGTTGCTGGGGGTCTATAATATGCCGTTAGACCTATTTTTTTTTCTGATAGTGTCCTATATAGAAAATTGATCTAAGAAATCTACTCTCATTTATTTGAACGGTTTTTACTTCTGCTGATAGTATATAACACCATCACTTTTATTTGTAAGAGATACGTTGTAGTGAATAATATAGTTTGGGATAGAAAAGTCATCGATGTTTTCAATATTTTCGGTTTCCGACAGTACAATCATATATAAGAAATCTATTGCATAGCCTGGAACATCAAAAAAGATTGGAGATTGGTCTCTCTTCTATAGATACTATTACGGAAATTGTTCAAGTGACTTGGCGCATTTGAATCCACCAAGACCGGTACATATCAGAAATACGCGATGGACTGTGGCTGCTCATCATTTTGAAGTTCAGCTCAGTACACCTCGAACTTTACTGTTTGAGAACTCTTTCATCTGGAAGACTGAAATGGATTTATTCTCCAGCGATTCAAATCGAATGTGAATCGCTACTTTCGCACAGGCGTCGCTCTGAGAGCGCTTTAAAGATTTTTCTGTAGTGCTTGTGTTCATAAAAAATTGAAACATGCCTATTTTTAGGTATTTCATAAATGAGACCACTCACTCAAATTTTAATTTGTTCACTCTTCATGGCTATCTCCTGAACGATGAGACCTACAAAGTCGGTAGAATTGGAAAACAAAGTTTCTATTTCGAGGAATTAGAATCTAGAGTGATATCTTTTCAGATCGAGGGTATCAGTGGTTCATTTTTTTTTCAATACAGACCTCTAGTTTTTTTATGGATCTCATTTGAAGAAAAATAAAGCGCTGTTTCATCAAAACACGGCATCTTGTCAGAAATCAAAGAACACGATGGCGAAATTGCCTAAATTGGTTTTCGAATTGCTTTTGCATCCACCTTATTGTCCAGATCTGATCGTCTCCAAGAACTTTTTCCTCTTCCCAGACAATGCACCGTGTCAGAAATCAAAAAACACGGTGACACACACACTGTATCTGCATAAGTATCTGCATAAAATGATTCAAATGAGTGATATGTAAGAAGGCCTGTTAGACATTGTAGTTCATAGTCTAACAAATGTTTGCTATCAAGCTTCGGAAGGTGAGTAAACGCCTTAGAGTGAGCCAATTCTGAAAGATTCTGACAGTCCATAAATATTCTTGCCATCCAGATGTTCAATCTGTGATCAAACCATCGCCCACAGTGATGGCATTGACAGATTCTGGTCCGATGAAGCTACTTGCAGCACCTTCCTTAAGATGGTGACCATTTGTTATTATTATCATAATTTTTTATTTTTAATAATTTCCTTTGCCTCACCTACCTTCGAACAGATGTTATTGTTTTTTTACAAAGTAATTCAACTCGGTTGTCGATAATTCAAAGTTACTTCGACTGCGTTTCTCCCAGTACCCTCAAGTTTTAATTAATTTTTGAGACAATACTTCAAACTCGAAATTTTAGTATACTCTCCGTTGGAATTGTCTCCACGATGACTTCATAACGAATTTCAATTTCTCACTCACAGAGTCTCAATAAAATAGTTATTGCCTAGGTCACACAATAAGCAGAGATCTTTTAATAGTTTCGTCGGATATGAATGCGGTAAGTAATAATCATTTCTTTTGTTTAAGATTTTCTTTATGAGGTTGTAACTTGAAAATAATGTTCCAAACATTTCATTAAATTTCATTCCTAATAATTTGGGGATTGTCAACTGAGAAAAAAAGATGAGTTGACTATGAATATTGATCTCCGATTCGAATTCCAAGCGTATAAACTAGTTTAGAAAGCATACCTCTCACCCAAGTTGATCCACGGAAATCGAAAATGCCTTCTCAAAACGACAAAAATTACTCTCGTGATAGTCTCCTTCTCTCATCTTTCAATCACCAAGTGATTGGTGATTGATGAATAAATGAATGCAAGGTATGTATTAACGTTTTTTTTACTTTTTCACGCCTAAACCGCTTAACGGATTCGAATGAAAGTTGGTATATAGATAGATCATGACCTGTAATAGCACATAGATTAAGTTTCCACGGTATCCCGGGTAACATGTAGTATAGTATAATTGGATATCTATTGATTGACTGACCCTCTTATATTAACGTACAGTCGAAGCTACTGAACCTATAATCTTGAAATATGCAGGTATGTTCTTGATATAGCATAAATAAATATAGAAAATCAGGAATTCTCACCTTCTAGAAAGAAAAATAGGGGTTCAAAGATTGTATTGAGCTACAAAAAATATGGTAACTATTTGTTCAAAATGGTCTATTACGAAACTCAATGTGACAAGTCAAATTCTACCAGCCAGCTAGTAATTTATATTTTTACTTCATGTAGAGTAACCGAATTGTTTGAGATAAAAACTGTATGCGCTAGGCCGTGACCTTAGGAGATAGCAGTTCAGTTGAGTTTGGGAAATTAAATGGAATGTATGAAAATCGTGTCTTATTTTTGAAAGATAGTGAAGTACCTTACAGTTGGCGACGAGGATAATGGTTGATGTAAAGAACATTCATAATTGAAGAATTGATATCATTTAGTTTAGGTACCAATAACCAAAATGGCAGCGCAGTTTGGAATTCAGTCTGAATTCAGTCTGAATTCAATCCATTTGTCCACAATTTTGATATATTTATCAGGAAGCTGAAGTCTTTTTTCGTGGCAAATGCAATCGATAATGAGGAGAGAAAACATGTAATATTATTGAACGGATTATCCGAAAATGCATTCGTACTATTAGAAAACCTCGCCTTAACTGCAAAACCGGAAAATATTTCGTTTGATGACATAGTGAAATTATTTGAAACATATTATAAACCCACTCGTGCGGTTTTTGCAGAACGTTTTGCATTTTATGCAACCAAAAAGTGGGATTTTGAAACTATCCAAGACTATGTGTTTCGTCTTCGCGGTCTAGCAACGCATTGTAATTTCGGAATATCATTAGATAATGCACTACGTGAAAAATTCATCTGTGGGTTTGAAAAAGGTAAAATTTTGGATATGTTCTTCACCAAAGATGAACATCTGACTTTTCAACAAGCAATACAAGCGGCTACCGCAACAGATGTTGCAAACCACATTTATCGATTACCAGCCACAGTGCAAGTGAAAGCAGAAAATATTCACAAACTTGATTATCAGGAA
>WOGP01006556.1:0-12311 GCA_015342065.1 Leptinotarsa undecemlineata | reverse complement strand
CAAGTTTCCGAATTTGAACGATACGGAAATTCTGCACTATGCAAGGAAGGGTTGCAAATTCAATTATTTAGAATCCTTGGAAATATACAAGCATAAACATTGCGGTTGCAACCTGTTAAATGATCAAATCGATTCAATACTCTCCGGTTTTTAAATTGTCACATCCGCATTGTGAACTGTAAATTCAGGTACTCAATCAAGTAACTGAATGGTATATATTGGCAAATGTAATGAATCTTGTTAGTTTATTGGGTAAGTAAATTTGAAAATGTCCATATAGGACGAAACTGCAGTAACGTTAGTTACAATTAAAAGTGGTACAAAACATGGAAATTTTCATTTCTCTTTTCATGTTTTGAAGAAGGTGTTACGTCAAATTATTTCGCCTTTTTCTCATCTAGTCAATCTTCCTTTCTCTTGTGGACATTTTCCATCTTTATTAATAATCGGCAAAGTCATTTCAGCATACAAAAAGCAAAATCCAGCAAAACTTGAAAATTATAGGCCTAGTACTGTCAGATTCTGCTTTTATAAAGTTTTGAATATTCTTATCTCCAAAGACTTATGAATTTTGCGTTAAGTCATAGTGTCTTCTCAGATAACCAACATAGTTTCCTGCCAGAACGCTCAGAGTATGGTGTTGTCATTTCATGAAAAATTGATCAAAGCAATCGAATCAGGTGAGTGCCTAGTTGGGATTTTCTGTGATCTCAGCAGGGCATTTGACTGCGTTCAGCATGAGGTACTCTTGTCTAAATTGCACAAATATGGTATTCGTGGTGTTTCACTCGATTGTATATGGATTTTCTTGACCCAGAGAAAACAGTTTGTTACTATATCTTCCACTAAATCTGCATATCAAAATATTTCTATGAGCGTTTCTTAAGGCACTGTTTTGTGGCCAATTTCATTTTTATTCTTAACGAATACTATAGATAATATCGAATTTTCTGCCAACTTTATTAGATATGCAGATGACAACAATATATTTGTCTCTGACAGATGTGAAAATACCTTGAAACAAAAGTGTACAACTGCGGTTGGTAAACTCATTTCATGGTGTAGTCAAAAGTCACTCTATTTCATGAATTTCCCTAGTTCCGACTTCCATTGTCTAATATATAAAATGATTTGAAACCAGAAGAATTGAAATATGAATAGCTGAATATAAAAATTATATTAAGCAAAAACTTGAAATGAAATAACAGTGAAATAAATTATAAGTAAAAATAGAACAATTGAACAAAAATTAAATAAAAATTAAGAAACGAAAAAAGAAAATAAAAATACAAAGTCGAGAGATTCTAAGCCACGTTAGTTCACGACGTTTCACTTGTTAGTATCTATAATCGTCTTCGGGTGATGACTGCTTAGCAGTCATCACCCGAAGACGTGGCTTGGAATATTATATTTTCAGTTTCTTTTTTCATTTCTTTATTTTCATTCAATTTTTGTTCAGTTGTTATATTTTTACTTGTATTTTATTTCACTGTTAATTAATTTCAGTTGTTTGCTTAGTATTATTTTTATTTTCAGCTATTCATTTTTTAATTCTTCTCTATTAGGTGTCTTTGGGATTTCAAATCATTTTATATATTAGACATTAGAAAATGGAAGTCCGAACTGGTAAAATTCATCATGAAACATTTTCAATCACCTTCAAACATCTCTCTATTTCAATCGTTAGAAGACAGTGATAGGGAGAGAGAGAAAAGGGGGAGAGAAAGATTTCTCAAGTCCTAGATTTGACAAGCTCTACCAAAAACAATGCAAAAGTGTATTAATAAAAACTGATGAAATTTTGATTGAACCTACTTTGTCAGTTAAATTTCTTGGAATTACTATAGACTTGAACTTATGTTTCATGTTCCAAAATCTTAAGAACATTTTGTTACGTGAACAATTATGCATACTATATTATGCACAAGTAGCCTTCCGATTACGATATGGCATATGATTCTGGGGTGTTCCCACTCGAGCACCAGACGTATTTATTGCACAAAAACGCATTTTGAAAATTATTTGCGATACCCCAAGCAAAGTATCCTGTAGACAGATTTTTCAGAAATCAAAAATTTCAACAATGACAAGTATTTTGATTTCAGAAATGTTTGTATAGGTTCGTATACAAAAATAAAAATAAGTTTACTAGAATTTAACAAGTCCATAATTTTGATATGAGGAATTTCGATAATTTCAACATTCCCTACTGTAAATATGTTGTATCTTCAAGTTCTTCTGGATATTTGAGTCTGAAGATTTTTAATGAACTGCCTAAAGAAATAGTTAGTTCCGCCAATATTTTTATTTTCAAAACTCGCTTTTTATACATTACATGAATTTTTTATTCTTCAGAACATAAGTGACTATTCCTATATGTTTTATCATCTTTGAGAAAACAAATGTATTATTAATATTATAATTATTATTGGTTTAAACTTCTGACATCCATGTACTTGTGATGCATTGTTTGGAACCTTTGCTATAGTAATGAATATTACTGGAGTTTTCTCCCAACACCAAACCATTATTTCAACATCTCTTAAAAAAGACAGAAAGTGCAAAAAGTGGGTTTATGTTCAACTGAATGATAATTTCAAAAAAGTGTAATGTTTTTGTTTCATAAATATTTTGTTCGAAGCTTATTTTTTTGAGGTGTGAAAAATTGAACCTTGAGTGGTAGATCAACTCTTTGAGAGAGAAACATATACATCTTTTTGAAGGATCATTTCGAAAATTTCTCTTCAAAAAATCGATACGGAAAAATAATTGAATATTAATGAACTCTCTCCATGTTCCATTTATACCGATGGAATTCATATTATGAATTACAAACGGTACCGAATCATTATATTTTACTTTTCTTTGGAAAGATATGAAACCACTATGATCTTTTCAACAATTTCAGTAAAGTTGTTTTGAATTCGCTGGTTACTTGAGAATTCAAAAACATGTTGCTTTGGTATTCGAGCTTGATCACTATCACTATCTGCTTTAAATATACTCATATATCCTTAATAAAAGGAAATTACGTTTCTCAGAATAATGAGAGTTGAAATCATCCAATTTGTGTTGGATATATCGCTTTCTTGGCGAAAAATGTATATGACAATTTCTCGGATTCGCGATCATGATGCATATTTCATATTTCGTTCTAGTCTCATCGAATCTGGATTCCGAGGTAGTTGGTACACATTATTTGAATTCTACTTTCAAATCAAATCTCTGATATATTTACCCGAATACGAACAGAAATTCGAATCTATTCGGATATTTCGTTCCGGTTAGTTTAGTTTAACATGTGGATATGGGATTTTCATAAATCTTGTTCAACGAGTATTTGGTATTCATCGTTGTATGTTTTGAGAACGTACCTACATGAAAGAAATGAAACAATTTCACACTTTCACACTTTATAACTTTTATCAGTTGGTATACAATCTTCATATAATACTGATGAATTCAAAACTTCTTTCAGTTGAATCAAAAAGAACCTTTTCTCGAAAGTGATCAGAAACAGCTCTAATTTTGATAACTTTATTTAAATTTTGTTTTTCATATCAATTGAAATCGGAAACCGTTTGAAGCGATGACAAAATTTATATTCTTCAAACAATAATTATGATGTGTAGGTTATGCAAAGAAGTAACTTTCAAACACGAACTGAAAAAAAAGCTCTTTGGGAACAAATAACTACTTGGATATGAACATTGAATTATAGAAAAAACTTTTTTTCATTCAGTTTGTTTTCGGTCTCGAAATCTTGCTATCGAAATCATTATGTTTTTTTAAGTGAATCTTAATTTTTTAGTATTTAGCCTAGAGTTGCCAGCTCCAAAATTTGTACTACTAAACAGATTGTTATATGGCATTATTTTTATTTTATGTATTCTTAACTAATATTGTTTAAGTTATTCAATTTTCCATTATTTCCAATCGAGGTTTTACAGTTGGTTTTCTAATGTACGGGTCCCTTTTAATTTCAATTGAATTCAATTCAAATTTACTTTATTGTCAGAAGAATACATTCTTATTAATGAAGCCATGTGCGAAATATAAATAATATATACATGAAATCACAAAAGTTAAATCACTAAAAGTAAGTGATAACATGAACTGAAAAGAGACATGTGAATTATAATAACCTGATACAAACGTTCAGGATATATGAAAATTTATTATATATTATATATTATTTATTATATAAATATATATGAATTTATTGTGTCTTCTGACAAACTGATTTTAATGATTTGCCTAGTGATGATGGAAGTTTGTTTCACTAATGCATATGACTTATTGATTTTGAAAATTCAAACTTTTCACATTTGGCATGAATACCTGGTCTCTCTCTCTCTTTGTATACGTGAAGTATTGTTATTCAGTGATGTTCGCAAACAAACTGGAATAAAATAGTTCGACACACCATTATACTATCAATTATCTATAACTTGATTGATTACTTAACTTCATGAGATATCCCCCTCTATGTATCGTTAATACTGAATGAAGAAGAGAACACGTTTTCACCTACATTGTTCAGAATTGAAACGGACTCTATTATTTAAACGAAAAGTCCTCAAGAAACAATGTGAGACATCAGAAGTCGATTGTTCACATCGTAGGCATTGTCTCATAGAATATTCACCCATTTCATGTTTTATTCTTTTATTTTGAACTATTCAACAAGTTCTTCTTCGGTGGATGTGACAAAGAAGAGTGAATTGAATTTTTATTTTGTAAAGACTTTTGTTCAGGACGTAAAAAAGGTTCATTTAATTTCAACAAAACGGAAATGCATATCTTTATTTTTTCAAATATATGTAAGAGCAATTATGAGTACAAATAACTCTAGTAATTCACATATTGGAGAAGAATTAACTTTTTCTTCCGAATAATGAAAACTGCTAGAATTATTTTTCTGATGCGTGTCGTCTTATAAGCTAACAAAGTAGTTAATTTTTTGATAGGGGTGGGTTTTGTTTCCCATGAAGTATAAAAACAAAAAATTATTCATTTCATTTCATTCTCATTTATCCATACTGATCAAAATATCTGTATATGGAGGATCTATGAAAAAAGTATTATAAGGGGGCTTAATTTATGTAATCAAACCCTAAATAAAAACTTTCAAAATATATGATGGAGTTGGTCGATACTTGATTACTATACATAACAAACGTATTCAAAAATCACTTTATTGTGTGATTTTCACTAAACAATTTTACAAAAACGCAATTCGTGTTTCGCCACACATTAGCTTTTTTGGGTGTGTCTTTACTAAGTATATTTTACACATGAAATGCTCAATATAACTAATTTTACAATTTGAAGGACCTACATTTCAAGTACCTGAGTTTAACCTAAGTTTGTAATGAAATAAATTACCTGAGCTCATGTCACAGTTTATACATTTCAAAAAATATTTAGTAAAGGGAAGTTATTCATTTCTGACTGATAATTTAGCAAATCACTCGAATTAATGAATCTATTGATTTCTAAACATTCTAGAAGATTGAATTTCAAAATCTTCTCTTGTAAATGTAACACGTCGTATTTGTAATTGAACTTATGTCCTTGTGTTGAAATGGTGGTTTGCAAATGTGGAATTGGTTTTTCTATTCACAGAACTACTTCCATGCTCTTCAACTCTTTGGGAAAATGTTCTTTCTGTTTGACCAATATATAGTTTTGGGCAAGAACCACAATTCAGCCTATACACTCTTGATCTATCCGATACCAAAGTTTTGTTTATATTGTTTTCAATAAATTTATTTACACTATTATTCGTTCTGTAAGCTATGTTTACGCATTCTTTAAAAAACAGGGCAATAATTATTAGTTGGTTAACCCAAATATGACAATGTGTTTTAACTTACGTTATCGCATTTTGAATTTGGTCCATGGCTTATTTTTGTAGTTTTTTGGAAAGAATGTAGTCTATGATATCTACCTTATAACCGTTGTTTATCGCGATTTGTTTGAGCGAACTCAGCTCTACTCTCAAAAAGTAGAATATTCAGTAGTCTACGAAGCATACTATTGAATGCAGCCACACTTCTAACTTTTATTATGCCTCTCGCCAACGAACCAATCAGCTGAAACTGTGAACAAATGTTCGAAACGAGTGTACCAACATAAAAAAAAATAAAAATCTCTAATCCAGTGTACATAGCTTGCGAAATTTGATATTCCCCCTTATTTTTGTGACACTCCACGTGTTTGACAAACATGCAATAGTCAATATTGTTGATTTATTTTTGTAAACACATCTGTGCAGTGAAAAATGTGACGTTTGGCCATTTTTCTACTGTTATATTTTATAGGTATTGTAATATTTATGTATTTTGGGAAACTTACCATAAGCAATAATAATAATAAGAATATATTCATTGTTCAAAGTTCGTTTGAAGATACTCATGGTATTGAGTTCTTTGAAATTTGTAGGCAGTGTATTTTATATTTTTATACAGTTATAGTACGGACCTTTCTTGAATAGACTTGTTCTATATAGTGGAATGCGTAGATGTTCACTTCCTCTTGCTACCATTTTGCAAATTTATTGATTATTTGCAGGAAATTTGTAGAGGTATTTTTTAGTAACTATTGCAATAATATCATGTGCATATATTGAATTTTTTCCATATCCATTCACTCCCAAGGATGAGTTGAGAAACAGATTTACCTGTCACTTCGTTCATTCCCCATTCAATTGATGTATATATAAATGAGATATCCTTCATCTCTTGATTTCGTTTAATATGGAAGAGTTAATTGATAGTTTACCAAAGTTTTCGAAAGAAATTACTTCATTTTCCACACTGACTCCTAGAATATTTGTGCTGTGTTGAAAATGATACTGATTAACGAAAACAATTTATACTTCTCACAAAATGGATACTTGATTATTGTTTCTTCATTTCCTAAGATTATTTTTAAACTTCGCAGATTTGAGCAACATATTTCTTTTCATAGATATGAACAATATATAGAAGGTTATATCCATTCCGCTGTATTTATTTCAGAAGTGAAATAAAGAAGGCTTCGAAATATCCTACCAAATATTTAATTATCATAATTCTCAGATAGTAATATCTTGGACCAGCAACAGTCATTCCATCACTATTTGTTGTCGCGCTATTCTCTACTATTTTAGGTGGAGCAGACCTGAGTTTTATGGCTCCTCCAAAAATTCTCGGCACAGTGAATGTTGAGCTGTAGTTATATATAATGCATGTCGAAGGGCATATACTTCCTGGACTTGCCTAACCCGCCCTTCATATTACATGATCTTGCTTTAAAACTTATAACCCTCTCTGCAATTCAGTGGCGTGAAACCATGCATGTGGTTTGAATCTCTATTGTCGAATACTTGAACTGTATTTAATTATGGAATATCATGAAGAATGTTATAGAAATTCAGAACTGAAAAAAAAGTATAATGATGATACTATCAAGGAAGAAAGTAAAACAAATCATGAAACTATGAAACAACAACAAAAATTAATTGGCGCTCCGGGGCGATTTTATTCTTTCCACTGACGTATTTGCTTTTTCAGCTGCAGGAAAACCTGGAAAAACCTGCAGCACCACATCATCTGACCATCTTGATCTGTGAGTTCAAGGGCATTTTCAAATTACATTCATGTTCAAATTGTCCTTTATTGTTTCACCATGGAATCAGCAGGGGTACTAATGCTTTGCCGGATTACTTTTCTTTGTGTAGCCTCTTGAAAATAAAGTTATTAATTGGTAGATTGCTAACTTTTCATTCGAAATAAAATGGAAATCTATTTGCTAATCCTGGTGTGCAAAGATTATCTTCCTTGAATTGACTTTTTGAAATTTTGTTGATATAGAATATAAATTCCCGAGATAGACCCATCATCTACCAGATTCAAAATTTTGCTGGGTCCAGTGGACTCCCTGCAGCTACATTTCTAACATATTCCCAAAATTTGACAAACAATGTGAAGATTAGATCTACTTATAGAAATAAATATAGAATTAACAGTTTTCGAATGGTTGAAAAGCGAGAAATGATTGGTTAATTAGTTAATTGATTGTAATGTAAGTGGATGTGAAAAAATTGAAATTGGTCAATCAAAAAAGTGATTCCATCCAACTTAATTTTTCCAACATACAGCACAAGAAACCAACCAATACAGAAAACTTTCCATTGTGTGGTAAAATGAAATATTACTACTTATATTGTGTTATATTGTGTGAAGAATCAAACAAGTCCAAGTATGCAAGTATGCAAGCACACACACAAATTGAGTTTCATTCCTTTGCACGTCTGAACATCCCTTGCGGACGGTGGCAGCAACACCATGCAAGTCTCGACACGTACTGAAAATGGAATTTGCAAGTTTTTATTTGTAACAGTCGCTGATCTTCTTAAAATATAATCTGCGTACATTGATAAGTGAAGTCACACTAAAATTTAAGTTTTTCACTATCGAAATGAGATAAATTTTCTGGAACCTTCATTTACGAATTCTGAGCCTCAATTTCTGGTCACGCTAACATAGACTCCCGTCGAGTCTCTCGTAGACCCCTGGGGGTCCATCTGGACCACTTTAAGACTCACTGACCTAAAACAACTTTTGTGACATTTGGATGTCTCAAAGGAGAGTAGACAACTCTAACTCTAGTTTTCTACTACTCCATTTTGTTATAGAAAGATGTGGGAATCTTCCAAAGAAGGGAAGGAAGTAATCAATTTTGAAAGAAGTAACTTTATTCTCCCTTCCTTTGAAAGATTCCCAAATTTTTTCTGTATCGAGATGGAGTAGTATAAAGTCAAAAACTTTCTTTCCCAAAAATTACTCACTCCTGAAAATATAACCCCTTCAAATCCTACATATTGCTCTTGTGATTCTCTGAAGTAGTATTGAACAAAAATAGGTTATCTACCTACTGTACATCAATGTACTGGAGTAAATAAATTACGAGGTTGGGGATATTTGATACTAGTTGTGAATATAGAAAACATGTATAAGAAAAATCTGAAAATCTTTCAAAATAACCACCACATTCGATCTTTGTAGCAGCAAAACTGCCACGTTTACTCACCTGCTACCACAATCGAATGGAATGTGAGGTAGATTACTGTTGATTCTTATTTGATATTGTTTTTCGTACTGTGAATATAAAAAACAATCAGAATGTTCTGCTCGAAGTAGTTCAATCATTAGGTTCTTTCATAATTATTGTTCGTGTTTATGGGTTTACTTAAAACTGTAATATATCGGTGAATACTTATTCAATTCAATCGATATAGTCGCCATTTGAATCAGTGGAGTTTTGCCAACGGAACACAAGTTGATTGATTTCGCCGGCATAAAAATTGTATTCTCGGGTCTCGATGAAGTCGACACCGACCGTTTTTTGCCTCGTCCTGATTGACGTAGGTTCTACCGATGAGGAAGTTATCGAAGAGTTTGAAAAATAATAGTCGATTGGCGAGATGTCTGGGCAGTATGGTGGGTGAGGCAGAACCTCAACGTTCAATTTGTTCAATTTTCGAAAGGTGGTTTGTGAAACCTGCTGATGGGCATTATCGTAGAACAGGATTTAATCACTTCTGTTGACTAATCGATTTCCTCACAATAGGACTTTGCTGTGATAGTCTGGCCCGGTTGCAAAAAGTTATGATGAATCACACAAGCTGCTGAGCACCCTACAGTAACCAGGATATTTTTTGGTGGGTTTTCGCTTCTGGGAAGTGCCTGGATAGCTCATCGGTATCCAACCACTGTCCTGAACATATCCTGTTGTTGTGGAGGATCCACTTTTCATCACATGTAATGATCGGATCCAGAAAAGGAGACTTTCTGTTGCGCAAAAGGAGAAAAGAATAGACCTCGAAACGTGCCAATTTTTGTCAACTGTTCAAATCGTGGGGCATCCACTTTTCGAGCTTCTTGGCCCCTCCAATATGTTTCAAACTATCAAAAAGCGCAAAGGATCTGACGCCTAGTTCTTTTGTTATCCAACAAAAAGTTTGTGATAGGTCAGTCTCCACCAGAGTCCACAAATCTTCGTCCTGGATTACTGTATGTAGGTCGACCACTTTGGGGCTCATCTCAGAGGCTAAAATTTTCGGAACGGAATTTTACAAACCAACGTTAATTAAGACTATCGTTGCCAAATGCCTGGTTGATTTTTCGGGCTGTTTGGGCTGCACTCTGGTTCAATTTGAATTCATAGAGAGAAATTGGCCGGAAATCGCTCATTGACATCATATAGTTATAAGCTGAAAAAAGTCGAATAATCGAAATTTAGAAAAAATGAACAGTATCAAAATATAGAGTATGATATTCTCTATAGGTGGAATACATATTTATTGAGATATTGAGCTATAAAAACACATGACATCAAAACGGATAAAACTTTTGAAACAACCTAGTACAACAAATCAACGTTTGTCCAGAGATAAAGTTCTATGAATACAAAAAACGTTGGAAATGAATCAGGTGGATTTTGTATTGTTGATCTTCATTTTATTTCGTTTTGAGTATTGGAATCATTCGAAAATAAAATATTCAGAGACGATTTATTGCGTGAGATGTTCGAATGCAACAGTTTGGGAAATCCAAATTAGGACGGAAATGTATTGTGTTCATCTAATTCAAAATTTGGTTCATACTGAATCAATATTTGTATACATACTCATTTCACTGTTGTTCTGAAGAGGATGTATTTATTTAGGATACTTTACCGAATTGATTAATTTAGTGAAATCATAGCATAAAGAGTTTCCCGAATAGAAATGTGGTTCGTGTTATATATTGCTTTAAAGCATGCTATGGTTCCACAGAAAATTTTAAGTGGATTGCGGAATTGTAAGTTTTATACAAAAAATAATCATCCACAGATTCCAAATCTACGGGAAGATAATTAAATAATGTAGAATAAGCTGGTTCCATTCTGATATGAGATTCACTTGCACCCTTTTGAAATGTGTTGCCAACTGCAGCCAGTAATAACTGAAGGGATATAGTTTAGGCAAGTGAGTTAACATCTTCCGGTTTCTAACTACGAAAAATAACTGCGAATCATGAATTTCTGCGGCATAATCATAACCAGTCAGTAATTTGTCGTATTTATAGGCTTCGCTTATCAAATGATATGATTAGATGAAAAAAAAAATAATTCATGTACTTGCACTACAAAATATTAACGTTTGAAAAATCATTCCTTTTTCTACTTAGAACCCATAGTTTTGCCAAAATCGCCTCAAATGAAAATCTGTGAAATTAATATATTAGTTTTTGTCTATTTTGTCATGTGAATTTTCAGTTACATACTGAAAATGCCAAACAAGAAATCTCACTATAAATGAATGGTATGTAGTTGAAAATTTTAGTGCAGATAATTTGAAGTTGTATTGATATTTTCGATTGACAGGTATAACTGAAATAATAATGTTGGTAGTACCTAATATTTATTTGCCATTCAGTTCAATTTTCTTCAGAATAAACAGTTTCCACAGAAAGAAAAACCTGTGCATGTGTTATATTATATCAATATACCATAGATTACAATGAATAAAATATAAAAATTCAATATGAACAAAAGAGCCCCCAACCAATATTATAACACCTCAGGAGGTGTTGGGAAAAAACTCCACTAATATTCATTACTACAATGAAGGTTACAAATAGTGAATCACAAGTATCAATCAAACAAACACCCTATCTTTATGAATAAAACAAACGAACAATGAAGCTACAGACTACACAACTACATATTGGTGTATCTGTGCTCTGGGCAAACCTAAGATCCAAGCTTTAAGCTTAATTGAACATATTACCAACGATAATTTAGATATCTGCTGGAGGAAGATTATACAGCTAAGTACGAATAACACGTTCATGAAGTATTTTTTTGTAATTTCCGAACAAAGGTTGAATTAATTTTGTGGCGAGTTACATAATGGAGTTCAATATTTTTAAAGTTCATGTTAATTTTGGTGTTGCCGTCTGACAGTTTTGAAAAAGTAAAGTTGTCTTATATCTAGAGATATTGTTTTTTCATATAGTGCATCTGTGGAGTAAGCTCTTTTTAATTTGTGATTATTTTCAGAGTTACTTTTTGTATTTGTTCTATGATTTTTATATGAGAAGCTCTTGCTGCTCCCCAGGCAACTATTCGATAGGAGTTTCAAACAAGGTATAATATAGCATGCGCAATGTAAGTAAATAGTAAGTAAAGTAAGTAAATTTATTCAATTCAGATATAATACATATAGGTACATAGTCGTCTATGACGAAAAAAAAGAAGAAAAAAATATATATATAGAT
>WOGP01006555.1:0-12311 GCA_015342065.1 Leptinotarsa undecemlineata | reverse complement strand
CTTGCAAATGGAACGATGTGAGGGGCGTTTAGAGTAGATGGTCGTGGATAAATATCGCATTCTGCGAAACCCATTCCAGAAACATCCACTTTCCCCTCTATTCGCAGACATTTCACCTTATCCAAAGGAATTCGATAAAAAAATGAAGCAATGTGCTTTCCATTTATCGCGATGAGGTAATCAATCTCGGTGACGAGAATGTCGAGTTCAAAATTACTGTTTCTCTGTAACGGGAATTTCGAGACCGAAGTTACTTGTTCTTGGCCCCATTCTCCTTTCTTTCGACTGTTTCGAACCACATACCTGAAATTCAAAACATATGAGCTCCATTATCTATGGAAATACAGGTTGATCTTCAACTACTAGATTTTTCATCATGAAAACTGTGGTGTGTTCTATTTCATTCGGAAAATAAAATGAAACGAGACACCAAATTCAATGTAGATCGCCACGGATATTGGGTCTTGGAATAGCCTAAATCTAGAGGTATAAGTTGGGTTTGTAACCTATGAGAAAAGTTATTCAGCCAGTTTGGAGTACGATTCAAATAATCCTATCAAAATAGTAATAACTACACATGGTGACAGCTAGGTATTAAAAGACGTCGGGACTTTATTAGTAAAGTTGAATAGATAATGGATATCAGACATACAATAAGACCGATATTCAGATATTATTATATATTAATGATATTTTATATATTCAAAATGGATGTAGAGGCTTTGATGACAAATCAATTAATACAGTGGCGGCTCGGGACATGTCTACCAGAAATATTTATGACCAAAATACGTACGCCACTGACGTTTAATTTCAAGTTGGGTAAACATTAAAAAAAGCTTTTTTATCCCTTGATTTGTTTTCTTAGGTCGCTTTGTTATGAAAAAAGTTATGATAAAAACGAAAAGGGGTTAAAAATAACTATAATAATATGCACTGTTTGCCATGTATTGTGACAATATCAATACAAAAAAAGATTTTTTATAAAACACCTTGTAGAAACGATGATGAATGACAGTTTCAGAATGCTTTATTCAACTCTAGAAACATTCATTCAGTTAGTAAAATGCCAGAGACATTCAATAAAATAAGACAAGGAAGCAGTAAAAAGTATTAGAACATAAAAACAGTTTTTTAGAAAATCAGAATTTTTTGTTCAAAACCATGTCTTTCCTTTGGAAGACTCACCTTTGAGAAAATCGGGGATTGATGTGCAATGCTATGTCACTATTGGGATTTTTTGAACAGCACAAGTTGATGGAAAACCTGAAAAAGAAATGAATGAGATCATTCCTTATCTTCTTGTATTGATTATAAAAGCTGTGGTGTAATAAGGCTGGAATAGCTTGTTTTGGTAATATTAAAATTAAATGAAGGATCTAGAAATGTAGGGTTTTACGGCTGGCGTCAACGTTTTGGTTGGTTTTCGGGAAAATTCTAAAGAAGGAGAAAATTAACACTGTCTGCAAACCAACGAAAAAAATATCGGACAGCAGAGATACATTTCAAATCAACGGGAGTTTATAGGATTTCATTCAAATGTGGGAAAGTTACATATTGTATTGGTATTGGTCCACCATCGTGATTCATTATGTTTACTTATTTCTACACTCTCATAGACATCTAATTCCCTGTTGTTGCTGTTGTTGTAAACTTGTCTAACTAAAGTCTATGGAATAATTTTGTTGCAAAATATGATGGGCGACTGCTGATTTTTCAGTTCTTCCATATTTTAAGTGTGTTATGTGTTCCTTATATCTTACTTTAATAGATCTTTGTGTCTGTCCATAATATTTTCCATCGCAGTCCTCACATTTAATTTTGTAAATTCCAGATTTTTCCGAATTTTGGACATTGTCTTTTGGATTTCCTAAAAGGCTCTGTAGACGAAACGACGAAAACCAAGATAAATATATTTCAGTTCCATATCATCAATACACGAAGAACTTTGGAGAGATTTTCAAGGAACTAGGTATTAAGGTGGTTTTTAAAACAAGTCATACACTACAGATCCTTTTAGGAAATCCAAATGAAAAGTCGAGAATTCGGAAAAGTCTGGAATTTACAAAACTAAATGCGATGCAAAATATTATGGACAGACAAAAAGGTCTATTAAAATAAGATATAAAAAACACTTAGCACATCTAGAAATGGAGAACAGAAAAATCAACAGTCGCCCATCATATTTTGCAACACAACCATTCCATAGACTTTACTTCATTAAGATTAGTTAGACAAGTTAACAACAAACATAATAGTATTATGAATAACGATGATGGACCAATACCTGATAGTATACTAGATTTTCCTTATCTACTAGAAGTAGATAAAGCTGGGAGATGGCTGGAGTTCCTAGGTGGCTGGAGAAAGTATCAACATAACATATCTAAAACACGAAACTAATGAAATAGGTAGTAATCAATATCGTTGACACCAAAACATATCTGAGTTATCATTACAAACCAAATTTGAGAATTATGTTATGTTCAGTATGGTTATCAGATATGTTTCAGATTCATTTATGCTTCGGAAAATTTTCTTTAGGTTTGGCTTTAGAAGAAGAATAAGATTGGAAACTGAATAAGTGGAAAAAGATCGGATACTTTCAAATCAGGCGTTAATGATTTATTGGTAAGAAATGCAAATTAAAGTCCTAAATGTGACCTGAAGAAAGATATATATAGGAAAGATGGAATAGTTTTGTTCCAAATTAATTTTTTCTTTGCAGATTATATTTATTACTTTCTCTAACATAGTCAGTAAGGTACAACCAGTCCATAAGTTATAGACTATGGTCTCTTTCGAATCTAGTGTAGTGCTGGCCTCTCTTGTTCGAAGATAGAACTATTTTATCCAAAATTTTATATTTTAAAAGTTTGAGAAAACGTACTTTATTCGGGTAATAAAAATCAAAATCACACACACGAGTTGTAATTTTCGAACACAGGGTAATGAAAGATTTTTGATATTTTTGAAGTACATCTAATAACTAGATTATAGCTACATTGAATTTTCAAAAGGATCATAATTACATACAAACAGAATGCCCAATGTAGCCCACGAAAATTGTATATTTGTTTCTATCCCAATAATTTGAAAGGGGAATTTCAATCAATATTTTAAAACTTCACTAAAAAATTTTGAATAATGGGATTAAAAATTGTGTTTCCTATATTTTATACGGAAAATCTTTTGAGGTTTCCATGAAGTGAACGAAGCCGCAAAGTCATATAACACATTTAAAAAAAGGGAAAGCCGAATATACCTCGCCGAACCCACCGGCAGTCAGATAATATGAGATTGCTGACAAATGACAGGACAACTTTTATGTTCAATGTGACCGATAAGCCTTTTTTTCTGGTTTCTATAAAGTTTCTGTTCATTTTACTCTGTCAATATATATCATTATTTATATCAGCAAGTTAGTTCCACCTCTGCCTTACACCCATTACAATTTGGTGCTAAGATTTATTAAACGAAACGGCCCAAACAGATTGACGAAATAACTTTGTTGGTCTTTTATATTCTGTGTACCAATTACCGATCAATCAATGATATATATTTTTCTCGAAAAATTGCCTACCTACCTACACATTCGAAGAAAAGTAACAAAGCCAGAAAATAAATCAAAACTGAGAAACAAATAGTATTTATTCTTACAGATTATTTTTGATGCGGTATGCCGCAATTTCAGAAAAATTCAATTTTTTTCGTTGAACTGCATTTCAAAAAGATTCAAGGTTAGGTGTTAGAATAGGTTCATTTTTTTCATGAATTTATATTTCGCGCTTTCCGATCAGATTTTTGACATCAACTTCAGGCAAACCAATTTTAGTACTTCCATTTTGTGCCTTTACAAACTTGCGTTTGTAACAAATTAATAACCATGCCACAGAGCCCCCTACGCCTCAGAGGAATGATTCTCTTTATTAGGTTAGCAATACTGATTATGGTTATGGCATGTGGCAGATGGCATATGGATGATAAAAACATTTACATTTAGCACTCTAGGAGTTTTGACTCTTACTTACATATTGCACTGTCATACATACCTTGAGCAATCAGGACTGACAAATCCGCGTATACTTATACATGTACCTGGGTTCAAGTTGCTAGGTAAGTCCTCAACAAATAAAGGTAGACTGGCAGTTCGTTTCTCCATGTAATCGAAGGCGTCAACACCTAATTCCATGTTTTTATTATGAATGAGTAATCAATGAATATTCAGTTCCGTTAGTCATAGCTTGATTGTTAAGCAGAATAGTTGAGAAAGAAGATAAGCTAAATTTTAACACCCACGCCTTGAACACATTCTTTACTGATCATTAACCGTACTATAACGGCATCGTACAGGGTGAATCAATACTGGGGTGATTTGTTACAAATTTCAGTGTTGTGAAATTTGAAATATTTCAACATAATTTTCCCAAATTTAGGTAATCATGAACAAATGAACGATACTTGAAAGTGTTCAAGACGAAATTTTTTCAAACATATGTTTACAAACGTTTATAACCTATACCCTGAAGAACAATGAAACACTGCAATTTTACAAAACAAATCGTCAGTAAGCACATAACCCCACCACTCGATAAAAATGAGGTTGCCTTGTCGTTTGATTTACGTCAGTGAACGTAAGTAAAAATGAGATCTTCACATTCATTTGATTATATTGGTGAAAAAAAGGCGAAACTGATGTAGGTATTCTAATTTGGGATATTCAAGTCGAAGAAATGAATCAATCAGTTTAAATATACAATTATTTCATTATATAGAATTATAAATTCTAATGTCGCCCATTCCATAGTTTCGCAAGGATTCTTTTATAAATACGAAACCTAATTAGAAATTAGAAGTAGAGTTATTGCCTTTTCCTTTTTCAAATACAATGTATCTATCTTCTTTTTAATTTAATTAATGAAGGATAGAAATATACTAAATCTGCACCTAAGAGTACACCACTACCCTGCACTACTCTCAGCGGTAGAACACGCTAGCTAAGATGAGGCTAGCAGAAAGTAGAATCAACGTGGAATGAAATCACGTCACTGGGTAGTTGAAAAGTGAATTCTTATCAATCGAAGCTGTCGAAAGATTAAGGTTAATAAATAAGTTCATGTTGAGTTGAGTGAAAACTCCCACTTTGATAGTAATGAAAATCAAGAAGATAAAACAGGTGTGCTAATTTCTATTAATATTTTAACATTCAGGTAATACTTGACTATTTTAAATATGAGTATAGACAGTGAATGTCTTCCACCAAAAAGATAATCATGTTGAAAATGTTGATGTTCTAAACCAGGTCAAAAAACGGGAGATCATTGATGTGGAGGTCCAAAGCATATTTAAAGAGTGTCAGTGTGAAAGATTTTGGGTGAACTTATGCACCCAGTCACAAGTCATAAAAAATCATAAGTAGTTCATTATTAATCTTCAGTAGCAACATTAATGTAGGAACATGAGTTTTACCTTATAATATACTTTGATATCATGCACTTATTGTAAGTTTTTGGTAATAACAAATGAAAAACGTGTATTTTTACAATTCAAAACTTGCAATATATGACTCAAGACTGGTGCACGAATCAACCCTAAGTTGTAAATCGCAACTAAGTCGTAAGAATTCATATTTTTCATCTGTGAATACTGCAAGGGTGTATGAATCCACCAGTATATATAATCACACAGGGGTTTTGGTAATATTTTCAAAAATAGGAATGAATGAATAGGAATGAAAGATTATTATAAGAATCAAATAGAAAAAAACAGGATAGGGGATAGAGTTTGACAAAATACGGATTGCTATTGAATGAGTTACTGATGATTGTCTCACAAACAAGTTATTTGTTATATATTCCATGTATCATTTACAAATTATTGCCTGTTAGAATAAAAATATACCTATAAATTAGTATACCGAATCAAACAGAAACAGACAGAAACGCTTGCTTGACTCGATAAGAAAAAGGACTTGTCTTTCGTCCTTCACATGGTAGATGAAATTATATATTCAGATTGATCAAATAGCCACTTCAAAACTGTTGAACATGTAAACCCCTTTCCAAACATTGAGATGTAAAATTACAATTGATACAATACTTTGGCTACATTAAAACAAAGTAAAATAGGAATTTTGAAAGCAACTGTATTTTCATATTTTTTCATGAATATATGGCATCATCAGTATAATTCCATAAGGAATGTATTCTTGCCATTACAAAAGGTATTTCAATTTTATAGGAAGAAAACTTCTTTCTGACGGGATCATGCCAAATTTATCAACAGTTAGTCATATGTGTTATATTGGCAATGATGGTAGTCAAGGAGAGTGAAAGGCTTGATTCCTGAGAATACTTTCTAGAAGAGAGTGCTGGTGTGAATATGATCATTATGAATATGCATGGGAAAACCAAAACTTGAAATCATATATTCTTTGGATGTCTAGTAAGCGCTATTTCAAGTTTTTTTTGTTATATAAACAGCATGTCGGCAGCAGAATACTCCACCAACAATATGAACCTAGTTAACTGATCTTGACTTGAAAATATTAAAAATTCATGGAACATATTTCGATCACAATAATAATGAACTCACAACATAACTCTGGAAATAATTAGATAACAACTAGTCACTCTGCTATAACACTGTTATCCATACTTGAAAAAAGTCATATTCACTGTCATATATTTGTGCTAATTATCTACCTATTGGTAATTTTCAGCATGGAAAATAATCCCAAGAAAAAGAAAGCAAGAACCAAGTAATGACCACAAGGATTACAACTTGGACCATTCAGACAATATTGAAGTTCCACCATATGTACATGAGAGGAAGCAAAAGTCAAAAACATAGATAGGCGTATATTAAATACAGGTCATGATTGATGATAAATGGTTAGTTGTAGATTACAAAAAGAATTCTTGTAATCTGTAGTTCACGATACAAATTTATTAGTGAGATTTGATAAACTGAACGAAGCTCACTCAAAATGTTTGGTAGAAGTGAAATATTCAACAACTCTTCTGTTTCTGAAGAGTACTCTGTTGATCACAATGGTGATGACAACAGTAGTGGTATAAAGAGCGAAATAAAATGTGAAGATGAAATTGATATTTTTTACGAAAATCTCAAAACTGAAAATGTCGATAAGGAAGAGGAAAATAAATGTGGGCGCTGTTTTAGTGACTGTTTTTGTAGCCAGACTAATATGTTCCGCCAGGAATATTCTGCGGTGGAAAGCAGCAATTCGGAGACCAACAATATGCATGGTCAGGACATGACTCAGAGTGAAAATGAGTGTGTTTTGGATCCCGCTACAGGTACAGTATTGCATTCATATTATTCACCATATTGTAATTTCACTTCATTTCTGAAAATGTTGTTCATAATATTTTTAAAAAAAGTTCAAAGTGACTAAAATTGGAACAAAAATTATCTATAGATAATATTTGTTCTGAAACTGATGATATCACATTCTTGTTGCCGATGAATAAATCTCATTCTGCAAACATATTGTTTGCAGAAAACCAATACTTCCAAAAACTTGGTTACATTTTTCTTTCAAATCTGAATCTGATTTGTCAGAGATTATAATCGATGTGTCACCTGCATACATTGTTATGAATGTTCTGGGTGTTGCATACTCCAAATCATTTATGTACAATACAAACAATTTTGGTCCCAATATCGACACTTGAGGTACTTCTAATTCGTAGAGGGAGAGGACAAATTTTTAAATTGAGCCTCCAATTTATTTCTTATATAATGAAATTAATCAATTATGTTCAGTTGATACTTGATGGAAATCTATAACGTATTCAAGAAATACTTCGTGAGATTTTCACTAGACATGCTCAGTGAAAATCTCACATTG
Source organism: Leptinotarsa undecemlineata (assembly GCA_015342065.1). Classification (NCBI taxonomy): domain Eukaryota; kingdom Metazoa; phylum Arthropoda; class Insecta; order Coleoptera; family Chrysomelidae; genus Leptinotarsa; species Leptinotarsa undecemlineata. The sequence continues at coordinate 4,438 of WOGP01006555.1, read as the reverse complement.
AAGTGTTTCTTGAATAAGTTCAGTTCACCTATTGATTTGTTATCATATAATTACCGTTTTGTAATATCTGAAGTTATTTGATCATCAAGAGTATTTGTTAATATTAGGCTAATAATATCTCAATTATCATTTGTATTGTTCATTGATTGTGTCCTGTCTTATAAAGGGTTTAATTCCAGTCTGGAAAATAAAAGGTTTTTTAAATGTCACCATACACAAAAAAGAAATATCCGACTTTCTGTTTTACAGGACAAGTTCAATGTAATCTTGAGACTTGTAACTTTATATCCAACAATTTCAATATAACTTACCTAAAAAAATTGAGAGGTTACTACAATCATATTATTATCATTATATTTATTTCAATTTCACTTTGAGTTGCTTTATAATCTGGATATGTTAAACGACCAATGAACGTCTTTGAATATTATTGGGAACACACAATATAAAAAACAGTTTGTCTTTCATGTAATATCTTTGATATCTTTTGCAGTTTCCCAATCATCGATTCCTCTCAAGAAAGAAGATGAACTAATCGTGAAGAAAAAACAAGACATAATGTATGAACCACTGTCAAGAGTATCATTACCATTTCAGTGTAAAATCTGTTCAAAATCTTTCATTAGAGGTGATCAATTGAAAAATCACCAAAAGAGTCATAAAGGAAAAAATTCATTTAAATGTAAAATATGCTCAAAATCTTTCACTAGAGGTTACCGTTTAAAAGTTCACCAAAGGAGTCATACAAGAGAAAATTCATTTCGATGTGAAATATGCTCAAAATCTTTCGTTACAGGTGATCAATTAAAAAATCACCAAAGTAGTCATTCAGGAAAAAATTCATTTCAATGTAAATTATGCTCAAAATCTTTCACTAGAGGTTCTAATTTAAAAATTCACCAAAGGACACATACAGAAGAAAAACCATTTCAATGTAATATTTGTTCAAAGTCTTTCATTAGAAGTGATAAATTGAAAAGTCACGAAAGGAGTCATACAAGAGAAAATTCATTTCAATGTAAAATATGCTCAAAATCTTTCGCTAGAGGTGACTATTTGAAAATTCACCAAAGGAGTCATACAGGCGAAAAACCATTTCAGTGTGACATTTGTTCAAAGTCTTTCACTCTAAAATGTATTTTAATAACTCACAAAAAGATTCATAATCACATATTCAAGTGCAACATCTGCTTAGAATCTTTCTCTCTGAAAGGTGACTTAATTGATCACCAAAAAATTCACAACACTGGAGAAAAACCATTTCAATGTAACGTATGTTCAAAATTTTTCACCAAAGATGATCATTTGAAAATTCACCAGATGAGTCATATGGTAGATAAACCGTTTCAGTGTAAAATCTGTTCAAAATCTTTTAGTATAAGTTGTCGATTGAAAAACCATGAAAAAATTCATACAGGAGAGAAACCATTTCAGTGTAACATCTGTTCGAAATCTTTTGCGCAGTCAAGTAATTTGAAAAGACACGAATGGAATCATAGATAGGTGAATTTATTCATCAATAAAGCTTTAGAAAGAGGTAGTACAAAGTTTATCAGATTAGTTAACAAATAAGCAGTGTTAGAATATATTCATTTGCAATCTTGAGAGTTCCAAACCCATCTTTCACATTAGTTTTGAGCCCGCAAGGCTCTCATTTATGCATCATGACGCCCACAAGCAGGTCCACATGGAATCGTTGTGCTTTACAGGGCAGTAGCGAAGAGAAAAACCAGGGGGAAGGAATCCAAATTTACCCAACTTTCGAAGAAATGAAAGCTGAGGGATTAGTTACTACTATAATATATTGATTTTCTTACTTAGCTATCCAAATATTGGCTGAATACTTATGCCCGTCAGGGTATGCATAAACAAAAATAAATTTTAGTGATAAAAAAATAATAATGGGAATTATTCTACTTTGGACTAAGGTCCTTGGTCTTCCACCATGTATAGGGATATTCAATACAAATGAAAGGAAACACTTTAATAATAATAAATTATATTCACGACTCGAAATTTCCCAACTTTTCTAGTCAAAAAAACAGCAAAAAGTTTGGAATTTTATAAAATTGTCACTTCAAAATTTGTGGACTTGGGCGAAATTAATCTGTTTTGAAGATTTCAAACAACTGATAATTCTCTTCAAGTTATGCATATTGGGAAATCCCAACCTACTCCTGGTTCTTTCCCTTTTCTCTCGTTTTTAATTTTTATTCATTTTCTTACTATTATTTTTTTCTATCTTTATGGCCCAAGATTTCCCAATTCGAAAAAGCAGGGAGAGGTGCTCTTCCCCCATCGCGTCCCTCCATGGCGACGGCCCTGTCTACAGGGCCATGCCGTAAATGAGATCACTGAATTTATATCTGCTAATCGATAATTTAAAAAATAACAGACGGCTTTTCAAAAAAATTCAACATCTAAGCAGCCATTTGATATAAATTCTATCTAGATGGTAAAAATATGTGATAGGAATTTTTCAATTACTATTATTATTGAATTACGATAAGCCCCTTGCCGTGCAGTGTCATACCTATAATTATTTTTAATTAGGGTAGCAAGAGGAACATGACTTTTATAATTATTTTTCATATTTTATTTAGTATTGTGTGTAATAGTACAGTTCAATAAAATGTTATATACACTCTTGATGACTGGGTTTTTGTTGGAAGATGACATTTTTTTCAGAAACGACGTAAGTTATTCAGACAATACCAAACAGCATTCAGAGCGTTTGTATGGGGGTAGAGTCACCCCATGCATAGTTGCCAACCGTAGCGGAATTCACTTGGCGGTAGTGGATTTGAACAAAAGTGGCAGAAAGAGAAGAATATTTTTGGATTCATATTATGAACCGTGTACTCTCCATTATCTTGAAATTTAAAGGCTCGAATATTATAAATTATATGGAACAAATTACAATGGAAATAGAAGATAGTTCATCTGATTGTAGATCGAGCGGAAGAGCTACCGCAGTTGAAATTGACGGAAACGGGAAATGTTCCAAAAAGTCTCGAAAACAAACTTTTTTTCTCAACATTGGTTGTCTGATTCCAACTTGAAAGGATGGATTAGACCTGTCACAAATACGTACGTGAACAAATTGATATTTATTTTTACTTTTCAAAATCATTATCTCAAGCTATGAATTACCACAGGTAATTTAGAAAATTAGATACCATCTACTGAGTTGCGCGGTTGAAAATTAGCATGCTCCTGATTCCTGACATTAGTGACAGTTCAATTTTGTGGTATCTGAAGGTACACGGTCAGGGGGTCAGGATATACAAGCATAGCGGAATTTTGGTTCATGTGTGGCGACTTTATATTTTATCCAGTTGACAACACTGCCCCCAGACGCTTGCTGTATATAATTTCAAAATTGAATTTACAAAATGTAATATTACGCACGTTTGAAACAAAAAATATTTAGGGCTTTCAATAAGAGGTTGGAAACTTTTTATTTTATTTCAAAAATAGCCACATCAACCGCGGACGGTTATCAGCGGTGGAACAATTGCCTATAATTATATTTTATCAAACATGTACAGCTTTCAGAAAAATCAACAACGGATTATTCACTACTTCTAATGCAGTACTGAGATCACTGGGGAGTTTTGCCGCTAGTCTTTCAGGTTACTACATAACAATTAATTCCATTAATACGTGCAATCAGGAGAATCGACATTGTAATACAGTCAACAGCCAAACTCATATAATGCTCATAATATACACTCAAATTTATCTACTTACTACCAATGGGCCGAAATAAATAAAAAATACTCTATAGAATTCAGAACAAAGCAGTATCAACACATGTTTAAAATTCTTTGGCTGACCTCAAATGACATCGAAATTGTAAGAAATGAAGATTTTTATATAAGTACTCAATAAGAAATTCCAAAAATACCAATGAGCATAAGTTATAAAGAAAAAATTTGAGAAAATACATGTTTGAAGGTCGGTTCAGATGCTAAGAGAAGAAATGCCTTCAAAATTCTTCAGAGAAGGTCAAATATATATTTCTTTATATTCTATATCAATTCATCTACCATACGTTTGTTAATTATTATTAAATGTTATTTATTATTTGTAAAATTATTTATAAAGCCTTTAAATCTTCATTGTAAATTGATCAATAATTATGGTGAAACAATTTCCTTTAAACCAGAAAAAAGTGTTCGGATATTATTATTATCCTAATAAAATAAATACAATTACTTCTGAAATATACAATATTTTGAAAGAACACAACATTAATACTACATTCCCGCAAGAAGGAATATCTTGGTTGAAAACCAGAACCCAAACACAACGTAAATATGATTCAAAACAAGGCGGCGCTGTTTCGACTCGCTATGTGTCTACTAGTGGTGCTAGGAAAAACTACAAATGCATTGCTGAACTCGACTGTCTTGAAATACAAGGGAAGTAACTA
>WOGP01006554.1:0-12311 GCA_015342065.1 Leptinotarsa undecemlineata | reverse complement strand
GACATGTGTGAGTGTGGGGAACCGCAGAATTTGTGGCACATTTTCTTCGAGTGTACACAAAACCAAGCCAATATTCGTTCACTACATACCTCCATCTATAGGATGAACAAGCAACAGGGCCCGTTGTCGTTACATGATATCTTATTTGAACATTTGAATATTCATAACTTAAAGGCATTACATTCCTTCCTTACCTCCTCCCACCTTAAGCTGTAACAGATGGATTTGCTCTGACAGTGTAGACCATTGAAGATAGTTGTGCTTACCTTCTGAATAGACTCTGCTTACATTGCGAACAAACTTATGAGCTTGCTAGTGCGATGTCTTCGTAGTGCATGGACAACCATTGTTTTCACCTGTATGGATTATTTTTAGCTTGCCGTGCTTAACAAGTTCCTGGATAGTAATTTCAACCCAATTGTGGATGGGCCCGTCCCAGGTCCACTTAAGTGTGGCCACATTTGGATTTAACAACATCGTTCGTTACCAACTAGCCGGATAGCCTTAGTTGCTGAGGCCATTGAATCGAAAAGAATAAGAAGAAGAATTGTATGTTATTTGTTTATGTTGTATGTATTGCAAATAGTAGAGAATATTTTGAAAATTGTTTTTGTTATTCAGTCGAAAAATGACTCAAATAAGCACAAAGGAAAAATTGTTATATATAATTGATGATATGGAACTGATATCAAAGTGAGTATTTCATACCTGATGATATTTTTTTTGTAAATACCATTTTAGAGAAATAATCGAAAATGCAATTGCCCAAAAAAATTCGAAATTATCTGGACCCGAGTATGCCCAATTAACTGATCTTTTAGTTGCAAAAGATCAGGAATTAAAGGAAACTCTACAATTGGCAGCTGAGCAAGCTCACATAAACAAAAAATTGGATATCCTAAAGGCGGAAGTGGAACGTCAAGATCAAGATATAAACCATCTTCAAAAACAATTGAAAGAATCCGAACAAATTCTCTCCACGGCTATATACCAAGCAAATCAAAAATTACAATCTATTGCTCGAGCAAATCGCAAACCTGTATCGTCAGAAGAGCTCATAAAGTTTGCTCACAGGATCAGTGCCTCAAATGCCATTTGTGCTCCTCTCACTTGGCAACAAGGTGATCCACGAAGGCCATATCCTACAGATATTGAAATGAGATTAGGCTTGCTTGGCAGGCTTGGTGACCCTATGAATGGTCATTTGATGGCCCAACAAAATAATATGTCTGATTTGCATAGACCTGGTCATCCAGGCGGTGAGTATCTAACTTGGATTAGTTCATTTTCATAGATTTTCATCGTCCTTCCCAGGGACCTTCACCTTTTACCACCTAAAAAATTATTTGTAATGAATAATATATAATTAAATCACCCCCTATAAGTTACTGTGTAAAAAAAGACCTACAGCCTCTGTCTTCAGAATAGAAAAAATCAAATAACTTTCAGTTTTTTAATTTGATATGTTTTATATTTGAATTTTCCCGAAAGATGTCAAAGAAGTTTTAAACAATGGAAAACAAGGATGACGATGATTTATACTTGAAACTTAAGGGGATTGCATCAAAATATTCGTTTTTTTAATATAGAATTAGCATTGGCATACAGGGTGGTAATAATCTTACTTCACTTCTGCAATCAGTTAGATCTTCAGATGCTCTAAAATTATTTCTGTAAAGTTAAATTTGTTTTACTCACATAGTCCCACTTCTATGTAGATCTATAAATGTGTGACATAAATAATTCAATTGAGATTTACGAATTCAACTTCTGTTAAAAGTGGTTTATGCAATGTGGGTAACATTTTTACTTGTATAGAGTTTTCAGGGACTATGAAAATTGTTTAGTAAATAAGTTTCTGGTTGTAACTACGCAAAGTGATAGATATTTAAAGTTTTTAATGTATGGAATCCTGTTTTACTGCGCAAGGGTCTACATTTCTTTTCCATAATGATAATGCTACATGTCTTGATTGTTTGCTGAGTTCACCTTCCGAATGAGAATTATTTATCTCAAACATTGGTTAGGCATGCTTTTTAAGATTGGATAACAACTAACATTTATTTCTGACTATTAGTCGAGTTTTATCTTTTCAAGCATATATTTTAGTTTTTTGTCAAACTCATATGCCTCATGCTGATTAACGAAAAAACAGATTTTTTTTTAACAATATTCCTGTAAAGGTATCAATTTACAAATCCAAGTTTTTCTATATTGTAAAAAGTTATACTCCTTTGTAACGGGTGTAACCGTATAGGATTTGATTTTCAAAACAACAGAATAAATTTGAAAAAATTGATGAAGTCTTTATTGGAATCGATAGAACGATCAATATAACTTGATGTTTGAAGATGATTTCATGCAAATGTTGTCCGCGGCTGCGTTTTAGATGGCCCTTGCGCAATGTCCAATTTTGGCACACTCTAACACATCGACCGGTATTTCACATATAAATGCTTCAATATTGGCTTCCAGACCGTCATTCGTTGCTGGTTTATCTTTGTAGACATAAGCCTTAACATGACCCCACAAGAAATAATTCAAAGGCGTTAAATTATACGATCTAGGCGGCCGATTGACGGGTCCCAAACGTGAGATAAACTGTTCACCGAAGGCGGCTATTAATTGTGCCATTGTTTCGCGTGCCGTGTGGCATGTGGCACCGTCTTGTTGAAACCACATGTCAGGAATATGTCCAATTCTTTCATTTTGGGCAACAACACACGATAGCGCTCGCCATTCACAGTAACGTTCCGGCCATTGTTGTCTTTGAAGAAATACGGCCCGATGATGCCACCGACCCATAATCCACACTGAACAGTGACGTTTTCGAGATGCATTGGTAGCTCTTGCAATGCTTGTGGCTGGTCTTCACTCCAGATGCGGCAATTTTGCTTTTTAACATATCCATTCAACCAGAAATGAGCCTCGTCGCTGAACACAATTTTTCGATAAAAATATGGATCTTCCTCCAACTTTGCCAGCGCCCATTCACCAAATGTTAGACGTTTTGGGAGGTCGCGTGGCTTCAGTTCTTGCTGTATCTTATAAGGTTTTACACCCAAATCTTCTCCCAAAATGTTCCACGTAGTGGAGTAACGGAGGCCCAATTGCTGCGAACCGCGGCGAATCGACATTTCACGGTCATCACGAACACTGGCGAATACAGCCGCAATATTTTCTTCAGTCCTCACTCTACGTATGCGTGTTGGTAGTTTAATGTCCAATAATGTAAACTGAGTTCGAAATTTAGTCACAAGCTTGCGAATAGCTTCCTTAGTAGGCCGACGAGACTGCACAAGAATTGGAAGAAGTGCACGATGCACTTGGCAACAGTGTTGCCAAAAAGTTACCAGCAAAAACTAACTCATTATACGTCTCCAAATATCTGTTTTACTATTTGAATAGCGAAAATAACGTTAGGCATTGCGCTACTGCCAAAGTTGAAAGCTCTCTCTTCATCTCTCGCTAGTGATGTGACTTTCACTTGCTGCAATGAGTTTTGAATAGCTGTTCACTTGCTTTATAGAATTTTGTCTTAATTAACTCGATATGTAGCCTTTCAAGTTTATTACACAACTGTTTATCTTTCTATTATATGTTTTTTGCCTAGTAGTCGAAGAAATGTAGTAGTATAATAATTACATAACTTTCTCTATCATGTCCTTTTCTTTTTTGTATTTTGTGTATTTTTTTAAATTTCATTCGATCATAAGTAAGTCATATATTCCACACCTGACACCATTTGAAGTTATTTTAAGATAGGCCACTTGGCATACTTATGAGCAGAAATATCAATCGATGCTGTGATACCATTGATGACGAGATTCTGAAATTGAATAATAGATGTCTCCAAATTCCTGACTTGTAGTTTGAATATCGGAAACCTTCTGTGCCATGCTATTGCCAAAGTTGAAAGGACTTTCAGCATCTCTCACTAGTCCTGTTGTAGGAATTCAGTAATATAATAATTACGTAAATTTCTCTCTTTCTTCTCTTTTTTGTATTCTGTGTGGATTTTTTGAACTTTCAATCAAATTATGAGTATGGGTCATACATTCCACACCTGACACCATTTAGAGTATTTTTGAAGATAGACCAGAACTTTCAAACGATACTGTGGCTCGACTACAAAATAGGATAATTCAGTTCTCGAAATATCTGAATCACTTTTTGAATACCGAAAACAACCTTTCTCGTCGCGCTACTGCCAAAGTTGAAAGCATAGGGCCAGTATAGCGAAGCGAAACTGAAGTCACGAGTTAAAACCGTGTGGAAGTGGGGGTGGATCGGGTAGGCGGTGGTGCACGCTCTACGAAGGGGGTGAGGGTGCGGGCCCGAAACTATGTCAAGAATGTGCAATTAGTGAGCGAGCGCGAGCTTGGTGTGGGAGCCGACTGGGCTCCGAAGAAAATATAAAGAAGGGTAGTGGTACACTCAATCTGGAAAAATCGAAAATTAATTTTAGGTGTTTTCATCCGACGGTCGACGTGTCTGGATCGTAACAAGTTGATTTTGAAATTGTTTTCGGATAGAGACACTTTATTAGTGCAGAGAAAGGCAGATTAGAAATTTCAGGAAAATAAAGGATTCAGTCAAACAGTACGTCGAGGATCAGAAGAATATTCTTTTCGAAGACGACCTGAATGCTGGAAACTTGTTTACCAGTATGCTAAGAGTTTATTTTTAGAAAAAAGTTTGCCGTGACTCGTCAGTTTTTATCTTTTGGGTATACTTTCCAGTCTATCGTTTCCATCTCATCGATGGGATAGAGAACCAATCCTATATTTTAAATAAGATTAGGGGTCAAATGATAACTTGTTGTACAAGAAAAGTATAACCTGCAAAAAACATAAATTGTGGTTTCTTTACTTCGACACTAAAAAGATGTTCATGCAATTGTTGCTTTTTCGTACAATTTAGCACTTGAAATCAGATACTAGTAAAAAAAGAACTTAGTTTTTACTATTGAGAGCAAAAGTGAGGATTAAATTTCCATTTTTCTACATTAGAATCTCGCATTACTTACATCACAACTATTTCGGCTTATTAATTTGCGAAACATGTATCGATAGTTGACTTTTATTATGAAAACAATAGGTGCGCTAATATTACAACACAGTTGATTCATGGCCAAAATTTGAATGAGCATGTTAACCCAACCTGCAAGCGGCTTCATCGGACCAGAACCTGTCATTGGCATCGCTTTTGGCTTTGGCATTGAACACCTGGATGGCAAGAAGATTTATGGACTTCTGGCAAAATCTTTCATGATTGGTCCACTCCAAGGCGTTCAAACCAAACAGTTGTTGTACTACAGTAGAAATGAACTAGGATGTCTAACAGGCCTTCTCACAGGTCACGGTCATCTGAATCATCATATGCAGAGGCTTGGACTGTCGGAAGCACATACTTTGTGCCTGTCCCCCTGGGGACCGAATCAGGGTTTTAGAGTCTGACATAGCCGCACTCATACCATCTGAACTCACAATATAAACTAATCGGTTTCGTTAAGAAGCTGGATTTATTTGGTGGAGTATGAATAGGTGTGAGCCACAATAAACCCTTATGGGTTGCGGTGGAGGGTCGAATAGACCTAACCTAACCTAATTTTAACCTAACCTAACCCTAACAAGTCTAGTATAAAAGGCAACCCCTTCAAATGGGATGATGGACAATTATTTTAGTAATTGCTGGACCACGTCAGAAATAACGCTGCATTAGGTTCCACGCAGTTATCTAGAATAGGCATTCGAAATATATTTTTGTTTTTATGTTTTTTATGAACCTATTATGAAATAAAATTCGTAGCATTTACCTCTCTCTCAACGTTCGTACATAGTAAGCTCTGTCAAATTACTGTGGGAGAAAATGTTCACAGTTTTCTCTTTCTTATAACTTTGTCGAAGGCAATCCAGTGAAGCCCACAAACCGATTTCGGGGTATTACCCCTCGTCAGTGTAGAACAGATCCGATTAATTCAGTAGTATTCCTAACAATCAACTGACTTTGTGGTAGCACGACCGCATGTACAAAACTTTCGTCTGAGACCGGAAATACATTTATGCCTGAACTAAGTTCGGTTTTCGAAGCGTGTATGAGCTAGGTGTTATTGCAAATCATCTTGATGAGATAACTGATTGTTCAACAGTCACTCCTCAAATTGTGAATTCAACAATGATGTTTGTGTCGAAAGTGTATATTGGTCTCATGCAAAACAAGGTCTAAAGGAGGCTAACTCAGTACTGATGAGAGACATTGTAATGGAGCATACAGCTTCATACCTGAATGGTGTTGACCAGTGTATATAAGATTATCTCCGTTTCTGGCTGGCAGAGCGGTTATATCAGATGGAGCTCGATACACGTCACTAAAATACTCCAGGATAAGCAAATTTGTGTCTTATTCGTGCTGAGCTCAGAACTGGGAAGATCAGGATTTATCTGTTACCGACTACAGTACAGTTGGAGGAACTCTCCCGGGGTAGAGTCATTTCGTTGCGTTTTTCTTGAACGTGTTGAGCTGGACGAAAACTTTTTCTAGTGGCTTCGTCACCGACTGGTCTCTGACTAAGTCAGTGACCATCTGAGTTAGTAATTGCTGTCGTCTACTGGTGATTTTGGAGCGTGGTGAGTTCAAGGCTCCATGAATGAAAAACAGAGCCTCCTCTTCATCGTCTCCTCGCAGCTCTATACACTTTTCCCGACGTTCGATACCGTTTTTATAACAAGAACTGTCTGGCTCCTCAAATTAGCCATTAACTGTCGACATCACTTCTTCATCATTGAAAAATCTTTGACCACTGAGCCATTTTTTCCAGTTTGGGAATAGAAAATGATCCGAGGGGGCTAAAATTAGTGAATAGGGTGCATAACGTAGCAATTGCCTCGGGTGTAAAGTGGTGGACCCATGTTTTATTCATGGTTATGAAATGACGCAAGAATTCTGATTTGTTTCTGTGACACGTCGCTAAACACTCAATTGAAACATATTCCCGAAACTGTTCTTGCTCGAATGTGAGCAAATGCGTAACCCATCTTGCACACAGCTTTCTCAAATTTTCGGATAATATTGAATGTACTGCATTTTTGAAATACCTACTTAGGTTGCGCACTTTCAGTTGACGATAATTCAGTACCGCTTTATGGGTTTTTTCGCTGTTTCTGGAGTCATCACCTCATTTCTTCGACCACCGCGATGCTCGTCTTGGCAGTTCCAGTTCAGTTTTTATATTGGTTGGGCTGAGGTCCTTCTAAATGAAAGTTTTGTACCACATAATGATGACCAATTTTCTTCTTTTTCGCAATTTCACCGAAAACGTTCTCTATTGATGGCTGCCAAACAAATACTAAATAACGCAGCGTCTTCAAACTTTAAACATATGCTTTATAGAACCGTGATATTTTTCAAATAACTACCGCCATTCCTAGGTCATGCCGGGTAATTCTGGGACCTCCATGGTACATCAAGTCATTCGTCGAACTGAGATCCGTCTAATCCGACTCTCCTATTTGTTTTCGAAAGTCGACTACAGTACCTACTGCTTGCTTAGTGGCCGGCCGAAGGCTTTATCGAAAACGGCCCAAGTGAAGCTCTCTGGCTTGCAGAGACAGGCTTGTCTGGCTATCAGAGGTGCCATCAGTACCACACCGTCAGCGGCATAGAGATCTTTCTAGATCTACCTCCTCTCCACATTTTTCTGGAGAGAGAGGATAGATGGACTGCATGCAGACTTGTGCACATTGCCAATTGCACAAATCGATTGTATGCAGAGTGCAACAGACTGTTGGTTGACATTGGAAGCCACAGCATTCTGGAAATGATCTCTGACTTTATGCCTCCAACTGTCAACTACAAACTACCTTATTAAGTACTATTCCCGAGTAGAGAGGACTGATTCCTCCGGGAGAAGGAAATATTAAGAGCAGTTGTTAGTTCACAGATGGATCAAAAACAACTTCCGGTTCAGGTGCAGAACCTCACGAGTCAATAAAAATATTCTCGGACAGTCAACCGGCGTTGGAAGTTATTGGCTCCTACCGAGCAACGTCTAAATTGGTAGCAAACTGCCAAAAAGCACTTTCCTCGATAGGAAGACTTAACAGATTGTCTCTGGTCTGGATTCCTGGCCATACAGGCCTGGAAGGCAATGAAGCTGCTGACTCTCTTGCAAAGGAGGGTGCTGCAAGCGGCTTCGTCGGACCAGAACCTGTCATTGGCATCGCTTTGGGCTTTGTCAAACAAACACTGAACACCTGGATGACGAGAAGAGTTATGGACTTCTGTTAGAATCTTCTAGGATTGGCTCACTCCCAGGCGTTTATTCACCTTTCGAAGCTTGATTCCAAACAGTTGTTGGACTACAGTAGGGATGAAGTACGATGTCTAACAGGCTTTCTTATAGGTCACTGTCATTTGAATCAGCATATGCAGAGACGTGGACTGTCGAAAGACAGTGTTTGTCGCCCCTGTCTGGAAAATTATGAAACAGCAGGGCATACACTTTGTGCCTGCCCCGCTGGGGTCCGAATCAGGTTCTTTGACTTCGGCAGATACTTTCACCATCTGACCTGAAAGACCACTCACCATACAAACTAATCGGCTTTGTTAAGAATCTGGGTTTATTTGGCCGAGTGTGAATAGGTGTGAGCCACAATAAACCATTGTGGGTTACGGTGGAGGGTCGAATAGACCCACTCACTCACTTACTCACCCACAAAGAGGCTTGAGAAAATGTAGAACTTTGATCACCTCCTGTATCTTACAAACAATAGCATGCGTTTATTTACCTTGATAACCAACGGGAGCATCGCGGGCATTCCGTTCCCTTCGTACCCCTCCCTCGCTATCGGGCAGAGCGCCAGCTATGTGCGTGTTTATAAATCAATCAAACGAAGCGTCTAAATTAAAATATTGCCCTTACTCAAGCCAATTCAGAAAATAATCCACTTTAATTATGAGTGCTGATGAAATGTTTCGAGGGGTTAGGGAGAGCACGGAAAAACTCGGTGCGTTGCAGGGAAATGGAAAAGTCGAGCGTTCACGCTCGACCTCAGGAGGGGGATTATTGGCTAGGAAAAATGAGTTCGTGACGCGCTAGAAATTCTATTATGGAAAGTGTGGGTAAACTGGTTAGCATTGTTTGAAAATGCGGTTGAATAGAGTTCGGATCAATGAGAATGGATTAATTACTTTTGCGACTGATTTCAATCGTCTTTTTTCAATCTATTCATAGCTTAGTGTGTTAATCCCCTTCACCAAGAGAAAAAAATTGGACGATCTAACGCCAATTTCCCTCAATGGTGAGGTTATTCCATTTGGAACGGAGGTGAAATATCTTGGCATTGTCCTTGATAAAAGACTCGCCTGGAACGTTTACTTGGATAAAGTTTTACACAAATCCAGACTGTCCCTATGGAGATGTCGAAGGATTTGTGATGAAAATCCCAAAAAAATCCATTAGATTTATGAGATGATTGTCACACCAATGGTCACTTATAGTGCAGTTGCTTGGTGGTCAAAGGCTTTACAGGAAACGGTCCAAGCGAAGCTCTTTAGCTTACAGAGACAGGCTTGTCTGGCTATCCTGTCTGTAGGACGATTATGGCTACAGTAAAGTAGACGGAGCACGCGGTACGTTACTCCAACATTTTGGTAAAATAATTTTATTACTTGCACTTGTTGTTAACTGCTATATCCAACCATGGTGGTTTAGCAAAACCGAATGAATAAATGACAAGTTATTTGACAGGTGTAGCCTCAACAAGATGCTATTGCTAAAGTTCTGAAGTCCCTTTTGGAAGACCCTATAGAACAAAACATGCACCTCCAAAGTCTTCTTTGTGACCTAAGGAAATCATTTGGTTGTGTTGGTTTCGAAATTATCCTCCAAAAATTGTATTTTTATAGATTTCAACATGTTTCATATGACTGATTTGAAACCTACCTAGGAGAAAGGAAATTATTCGTTGAGTTGGAAAGAGTTCCAAACCAGAAAGTAGAAACTATGGAAAGTTTAGCAGTCGTATTGCACCGCAGTGTGCCGCAGGGTTCAATTTTGCAGCCAGTTTTGTTTTCGATTTATGACGATTCGATTCGTAGTTTTTTATTTTTTGAGGATGATACAATCTTTAGAAATAAAATGAATATAAATACTTGCCAGATAATGATGGATCAACTGATTACCTGGTTTTCAGCCAAAAAGTTTATTATCAGTTGTAATAAACCGTTCAATATATTATTTTAAGCAAGCTCTAGTTTACAGGAACGTTTACATAGGAGAATGTGAAAATCAATATTTACATAGCATAATATCATGCAATATGAAAGAGAAGGTCAAAAAATCCATGTAATGCTATAAGTAGCTTTATTATTCAGAATAGATCACTTAAAGTTTGTTTTCTGTATTCTACCTAAACACAATGTTTCCAAGTAAATTCGTCATTGAAACTGAAATTCTATTTCTAAGGAACCTAGTTTTCCATTCATTCTGTGTTCCACTCACACATATATTTGGGAACAATACAGATAATTACTATTGCTCAGTCTTTTCAAACGATATTCGACTTGTGTAAATTGTCGCTACGATTGCTAAGAAAATACACTATATACGATGCAGCATTCTGTCATCACCTGAACCGTACATAAATGCAGAGAGTGCGGAAAATAATTGGCATATGCATGAGATTGAAAAAAAAAACAACCGCGTCAGCTGGTGAATGGGAAATAAGTTAAATTCCCGATGATATCGGATTCTACTGGATTGATTTCTAAATAAGTGTGAAATATATCTGACATATGATAGTTCTTGCGTAACAGGTGTCATTTCGTTTTTTAATAAATTTTGAATATTAAAACTATGTGCTTTTCTCGGTAGATATCATCACTTCGGATAGCCTCTTGTAGTTACTTTTGCCTGGCTATAAAATTTACTTTCGTAATGATTCAGGAGTAATTGAAAATATTAATAGGGGCATTTGAAACTTCCCAAAAAAGTATTTTCTCAAAGTGTAATTGTATATCAAACTATTCGAAGGGAAAATTGCTCAATAAACAAAATTCGTTGAACCAGAATAAGGAGTCGGGTCTCGATAATACATTTATTCCTAATATATACATTAATCCAATAAAACTCAGAAAGTGAGCGCAAAATCTAAAATTAAATCAATTAATTCCCAAATGATTATAATATTTGCAAGACTTTTTGTTATATCAGCAATTAGCTGTGTAATTTATCTAAAAATTTGTATGTAACTACAGCTGGGAAACAATACAGATGATTATTATTATTTTAATTGATTTTTTACTGAACAAAAATATAAATTGATTTTGTCGAATTTACTTATATCACATTACTCTATCATAGAAGAACCTTTTTATTTATCATTATATTAACATGATTAATGGTTTGGGGACAAAAAAGAGATATACTGTTAAATTCCTACTTAAATTTCAATTGATTCCTTTTAAATGTTATGTCACAACATAGTGCTTCCAGACCGACTGATGTCTGGTAGCATTGTGATTGAAAAATGCTCATGAATAGAGTAAAAAATAATGAAATTAATAACTCTTGCTGATATATCATTTGCAAGTGCTGGGGAAAGATTTGTTTTTGTCTCTTACATAATTATTACAAACACTCCCTACTTTAAAATGGTATTCAGGAACTGGCCAATCAGCAAATACAAAAGTACAACACCACCAGGGAAAGACAAAATTTTATTCAGTGTTGTCAACCCGAGAAGTTTTCGCTGTGCGTATTTTGAAACCTCTACAAATATAAATGTTTTCAAAAGTACACACAACTAATTATCCCCGACAACATGACGACGTCATCCACTTATCGAGACTTTTGACGTCACTAAATTTAAAGTTATCAGTTACCAAAATCGTCGAGTATAAACGATTATTTTTCAACCGTCAATCAATTACGATTTCCAGTTCTTCCAAAGCGAACTATATATAGTTTTCGATATATTATTTTGTTCACATTGTTTATATATTTATTTTCATTGCGGATACCATTATTACCTAACATTTTGCAAAAACTGTGCACTTTCATATATAATCATATCATTCATATCATATATAAAAGTATATTTCACCATAACAGACCTGAAAATACTCATAAATGCCTTGAGTAATATATAAACAGGGCAACTATTATATGTCATTTGAATTTCGAAAACATAGAATTCCAAATTTCATTTAATCGGTCTGAAAAAGTTTAAAATAGTATTGAAACTGTCGATTAAATTGTAAATCAAGTTGAATAGGTTATTCCCTGAGATATTCTTTTCATTCTTGAT
>WOGP01006553.1:0-12312 GCA_015342065.1 Leptinotarsa undecemlineata | reverse complement strand
CATACACCAAACACTTCAAAGTCACATCGCCTTGATTTTACTCAACCAATAAAAAAGCAATTAATACGTCATAGTGGTGGGGGGAGGCCGAGAATCAGCTGTAAACATCTACTTATATATCCTCTAACCATTCCAGAAATCGAAAGGAACAAGATTGGCCCTGAAGAGTTGGAACCCAGTAAAATTCACCTGAAATCTATAGACCAGAAGAAAATTCATGAACTTCAAGATGATGCCAAGTTTCTTCAAATCCAGGGCATGAAAGTAATTCACCCTGCAGTATCCAGTTCTGCAAGCAACCTTTTAACCCTATTGATGGTTGCTTCCGCTGCCTTCGCAATCTGGAAACTTTATAAAGAAAAAGAACCCCCTTATGAAACAGGGAGGACCAGTCCAAGCCGAAAGTATCGAAAAACAAACCAGTATCCCTCTTGTTTTCGTCTTAGGGATAGAGTAGTTAGGAACCCAAGTT
Source organism: Leptinotarsa undecemlineata (assembly GCA_015342065.1). Lineage (NCBI taxonomy): Eukaryota > Metazoa > Arthropoda > Insecta > Coleoptera > Chrysomelidae > Leptinotarsa > Leptinotarsa undecemlineata. The sequence continues at coordinate 11,840 of WOGP01006553.1, read as the reverse complement.
CGTAAATATCGTATTTGTCCAAAGTAAAGTCTTTTCAAAAAAGTTTTGACAATATGCCTTGGGTACCGGTACCTTTCGTTGAGGCACATCACTGCTGGCCTTATCGAAGTAGTCGTTCATAGCGCAGTTGCGAGAGAGTAGTGCTCGTGGGTATTTGGGAGATATTTCTGGCATTTGAAGTTGTCGGTAAACTCAATGTGGCGCCCGTGCTTTCTGGTGATAACGAACGTAGATATTTGCTACTCGTTACCTGCAGGTATGTTATAGATAATTGTCAATAGTTTGGCTGCTCGCTTGGTGGCTGGGTACTGCTAGGTATGCTAAATTTGTATCTCCTTTCAGGGTTGTCTCTTGTTGATGTAACTACACACTCTAAGTCCCCCTGAACCCTCTAGAGTCTATTTTGTTACAAAGTATTTTCATATATCGCATATGTAACTTTTTTAATTCTGCTCAAACAGGTGGATTTCGAAAAAACAGTTACAGTACAATATTACTTTCAGAAAAACAAATAATTTATAAATATGTTAATCATGGCACGGTAATAATGAACTTTTGTCAACAAAAATAAGACCTACTGCGGAACGCCATACTTTACATATTCAAGTTTAGAAACTTTGTTGTTTACACTAACGGCTTGATATCTACTTGACAGGTATGATTTCATAAGGGAAAGTGCAACTCCCCTCACTCCATAATAGCTTAATTTTTCTAATAGTATTTCATGAGAAATGCAGTCAAAGGTCTTTGAAAGGTCACAGAGCTTAATTGCTGTGACATTACCTTGCTCAAGACCCTTGACTACATTAGTGACCACGCTAAGAACAGCCTGAGCTGTAGAAAAATTTCTGCGGAAACCAAATTGTAACTTGTCAAAAAAGTTATTTGTCTCAAAATATGCATAAATAAGTTGTTTCAAAATTTTCTCGATGATTTTAGAAAGTATAGATATGATAGAGATAGGTCTATAATTTTCAGCTAGACTTGGATCGCCATTTTTAAATAGTGGAACGACTTTAGAAAATTTGAATGCATCCGGAAAAATGCCGGTACCAAATATCAAGTTTACAAGTAGGGTGAAGGGTTTCAAAATAATGCTGGTAGTTTCTTTAATAATTGTACTATTTATTTCATCGTAGTCTAAACATTTAGAATTTTTTAGGGAGATTATTGAATCTCGAACGTCTTCTTCAGTGACTGGACCAAGAAAAAACGAGTTACAGGGCGCTGGAAAGTTTCTGAAGTTCAGAACTTCTTCCTCTGTCACAGTTGAAAGAGACTTTATGTTTTCAGCAACACTAGCAAAGTAGTTATTGAAATAGTCGGGGGTTATATTGCATGTAGAAGTACTGTTTTGTTTATTTCTTTAAAAATTTATCACTTGCCAGCTTGTTTTGATTTATTTCCCGATAAACGTATGAAATCATCATAGGCTGATCTTTTAGAATTTTTTAGTTGAGATATATAGCCCTTTTTGTAATTTTTATAGGCTTCAATATCATCTGGGTGTCTACTAAAGTCAGCTATTAGTTTAAAATTTGATAAATGTTGTCTCATGATTTTTAAATTTTCATCGAACCAACTAACTGGACACTTTTTATTTTTGCTTTTTGAGTTTTCATTGGACAACATTTTTTTACAATATCGCTATAGGGTTTTACGATAAAAGAAGCCAGGAACTCTACATCGTCATTTGTCTCGAAAAGACTTCATTCTACTTCATGTAAAGACTACTCGATTTTTTTTATTCCTTTTTTTGTTATTACTCTACGAGATGTTTTTTCAATAATTTGAGGAGAGCTGTCCTTTAACAGAACATATTGAGCACGATGGTCTGAGATACATGGTTCAAAGACTCCACATTCAAAGGTTTTTTTATCTAAATTTGTCAAAACATTATCAATACAGCTCGCAGATGTTGTTGTCACTCTCGTTGATTGGTGAATAGTGAATGTTAAACCAAAAGATGACAATACATTTTTCAAATAGTATAAAGATGTTGACTTACCTTCAAAATTAACATCAAAATCTCCCAAGATTATAAATTTTTTATGCGGATTTAAGACAAATTCAAGCAAATTCTCGAATTTTTCCAAAAATAAGTCAAAATTTCCTTTGCCTGACCTGTTTAGAATCACAACAAGGATTTTTTCATTTATTAATTCAACTCCACAGAATTCGGAGTTTTGTTCAATATTAAAACTTTGCAAATCTAATGGCTTAAATGATATGGACTTCTTCAAAAATATGGCTGTTCCGCCGTTTTGAATTTGTTTTCTGCAGAAATAGTTTGCTAAAACATAACCATCTAAATTTATACTTTTGAGACATTGCTCTCTCTGCCAATGCTCTGAAACACCTACGATATCAAACTCATATTCATTTGAAAAAGAATCAAACTATTCAATTCTGTTTAACAAACATTGACTATTTAGTTTATTTATTCAGACCCGAGAGTATCTTGGTCATTTCAGTAGATATTTGATTTCTTTCAATCTTGTGACATTGAATCCTCCATGAGTATTTGTTGTATTTTCTCAGTACTGTGTTGTATTCAATTCGGGACTTTTTGTATTGATCTCATATTCCTTCGCATCTCAAATGTTTTTCTAGTTAGTTGTTTAATCCATGTCAGATCTTCATTCTACCAAGAAATATTTCTATTTGATATCTAGCTAATTGTTAGACAATATTCGTTGTAGGTAGAATTCTATATTTCAAAATCTATTCAGTGTTAACAGATTTTCAGTTTTGCTCTAGAGACTCTCCTGTTAGTTTCAAGTGGGTTTCGATAATATATGGTCGATGTAGATTGTAAGATTTCAAAGTTAATGCCCGATGACCGAACAACTTTCCTCATCACCCAAATTAATTTCCAAACATTTTGACTTGCAAGTTACAAGTAACTTTTTTATTGATTTGCAAGGGGTATATTTTTAGATAAAATTAGTTTTTGAACTTAATTGTTTCTTGCCGACTTATGCCATGATAAACCAACGGAAAGTGTGTGACGCCACACTTTTTGTTGGTGTCAATACATATCTGTTCGATATGTCCTCACTATTTGAACACAGTCCATGACACAAAAATTGCTGAACTGAGTAAGTTTCAATTCTTTTCGGATAAATTCGTTATAAATTTACTATCCGGATTCCTGCCAATTCCATAATTTTTTTCCTTAGGACTCAGAATTCTTGATACTTCCGTAATTTCCATAAGGACCACTAAAACTTCCTTCTGTTCATAATTGTGGTCCATTAAGTTTTTTCTAGTATCGAACCACGCCACATGAATTCAAGATTCAAAACAACGTTTCATATCACAGAGTCTCTGTTGGCGATGTTCCTGGATGTTTTAGATTTGGGCCATTTCACGGGTTTGAAAATTCTTTTTTTTTCTTACATGGTGACTTGTTAGTTAAATACAATTACTCCCTCTCTCAAAGGGAAGCGGTTCTCTAATCTAAGAGTATCCTAACATCCCTCAGATGCTCCAGTATTCTGCAGTTGACTCAACTCTTTATTCGAGACTTGTTATTTTTCCTTCGAAAATGGCTCGAACTCTCTCAATCTAATACAGCGTATTTCAGTACAGCGTCAATCAATAGTTACCTACCTAATTTCAGAATGAAAAACACGTCTCTTACGATTGTTAGAGTCTGCTCCTGAGTTGACTTTGGTATACTTATTTCAAGTATCGTTTGACAATACAGAGATAATTATAGAGAAGAAGCTCAGTTTACATAATGTTTACATACAGTTTACATATCAGTACTGATTTTTGAAAAAAAAATAAAATAAAAAAGTAGACCCTTTCGTAGAACTTTCTCAGTTCAGTTCAGTTCAATCGCTCACTAATGTTAAATATTAATATATTAATGAACCATGTCATGGTAAGCCTTGGATATTCCGTCATACATAATTCAAATTTCAGGTTATATGCCATGTTGAGTATGTTCAATATTCTCGTTAAATTATTGATGTTTATTAATACATATCTGGAAGTCAGAAGCAACTTCCTTGCTAATAACAAGACTAGAATCATAGGAGGTGAAGAATGTGATGATGCAGATTACAGTTTCATGGTCTCTTTACGTGAAAAAGAAGATGACCATTCTTGTGGCGGTACACTGATAAGCTCTTTATGGGTTCTTTCTGCTGCGCATTGTCATAATTTTATGAAATTTGCTTTGATTAGCACGTGGAATAGAAAGGAATATAGGGAAATTGTTCTTGTTAGAGTCGCAAAAGTGAAAATACATCCAGAATACAGCTCCTCAACTTTGGAAAACGACATAGCTTTAGCTCTATTAGAAGAACCTATGAAAAACTCGAGTTTTGTTAAAATACCCGATAAAATGTTATACGGTGATTTAATTCGATATTGTTCGGTGGCTCTTGTGATGGGTTGGGGTGTAACTGATTATTTGAGTGATGGAAGTCCTACTAAACTAAATTGCGTCTATTTGAGAGTAATTCCAATTTCCAAGTGTGAGGCTAAATACCAACTTGCATTTTCCTTCAAACAAACATGCGCCTACATGCACGGTAAAGATTCTTGCAGGGGAGACTCCGGAGGACCTCTCATATGTGGAAATGTACAGTACGGAATTGTGTCTTGGGGAAGGAAGTGTGCTGAAGACTACCCCGGCGTATATATTAGAATTGATCAGTATTTGAATTTCATACAAAAGACAATGCGTGGCTGTGGAGTTTGGATCTCCTTTTCCTATACAGTATTGTTTTATTTACTTAGTTTTATGATTTTTTTTTGATTATGAAATATCTTCTGGCCATGTTATAGTTCCCAAAAAATGTATGAATCCGAAATGTAAATCTTCATTAGAGTTGTTAAAAGTTACGAAGAAGGCTAAGAATCGGAAATATAAAATTTCCGACATTGACTGATATCATTTCAGAAATATCGTTTCCCAAATCAGAATGAAGTCCACCTGTTCTTTAGTGTCGAAGTTAATTTATACAGGGTCGAAGAAAATGGAGCCAAACTTCAGAAGACCTATTTGGATTTTGTAATGAAACACACATTTGATTGGAGAAAATTCTTCTGAATAAAAGCATTGTCGAAACTGAAAGAACTGTTTCGAGAAGGCTTTCTCATCTAGTTTGTATCTGGGAGTTACTCTTTTGCATGATCTACACATCCTTGTATAGAGTTAAATTTTTTAAATATATTGCTTCCTTCCTTTCTTTGGAAGATTCCTTAATTTTTTGTTTGAAAACAAAAAAGTATAAAGCCAAAACCTTTCTTTCCCAAAAATAAATCTCTACTTAAAATTAAACCTCGTCAATTAATATTAATTTGTATTTGTGAACTTTCGAAATGACGAATACGTTCAAGTTTTACTGTCACTGATATTAGATTTTACCTGTTTATTTGAATGTGTTAGAACTAGAATGTGTTCTTTTAGGTAGCGCATAAATTGAGAACAAACGTTTGTTTGTTAAATGAAATTTATTCTTTTCTCCGTATGTTAGGTGAACGTCTACATAATTTTCAAAATTATTCATTTAGGAATAACATTGCTTACAGTTTAGTTTTTTGGGTTTACATTATTAAAATTTCTTTTTCAAAGTTTTAATGTTGTGATGTGTTCTGTACAATTTGAATTCTCACAATTGTTACCTTTCTTTTTTAAATATGACGATTGGTGACAGTGGCAAACTGAAAAAGTTGTTTTCTTTCTTATAATGCCAGATGTTTTATGCCAAATAATTATTCTAACTAATGATTTGTCTGGAGTCTAAGATTTTTTGATTCATGATTACAGTAACTTCTCTTTCAAAAGTACCTGTGTATCCGCTTTTTGTTCTTCTATTTTCACGTATTATTATATTATGGTCAATCAATCTCAACAATAATATGAGTAATATTCAGATTCCTAATTCTTATTGTTGTCAAATTCTGATAATATTTGTAGTCACATTCTGAAGAAAACAATCCTCGGTAATTATGTCTTTGAGTTTTCGAATTATCCCAGATTGCGTAACATGAACTTAAGATTTGATATAGCGCCAAAAGAAAAAATCGAGAGAAGTCAAATCTGATGAACGAGCAGGATATTCCAACTAACCGCGCCTATCAATTCACATGCTTGGTTATGTCTAATCCAACTAATATCCTCAAATAAATGGGAAAGCACTGTCTTGTTAAAAAACAACTGGATTTTTTTATTCATCCTGATCGTTGGCCACTATTTCTTGAATATGATTTCCCAAGATTACTCCCAGATATTCATTGTCTCAGTAGTTTGAGTGTGACATTGAAACATATGTGGGTTTATATCCTGAATCGGATTAAAAACAAAAATGCTGTTTTTTGTCAAATACTTTCGTTTTATTTTATTGCAAATGTAATTCATTTCCGTGAACAATTTATCTCTCTCACACATTCAGACTTTGCGTAAACTATGATAATTAACTATGAAGCTCTTCAACCTCTGTTGGTTGTAAAAATATAAATTATCAGTTTTCCATGTCTTCAATTCATACACCACTAACTCCTCAACTGGTTATCTAAATTCAAAATAGTGAAGGTTGTTGTATAGAGAACCCAAATACTTTTCGAGCGAAGGGTCACACCACATACAAATGAAGTTGATAGCACCACCTCTGCGATGATGTCATACCATCACCTTTTTTATCAAAGAGTACTCAAAATTATTCCTTCTCATAAAAATTTCTTCCGCCTTTGATATCTTGTCTCGTTCAAATGTTAAGAGGAGGGGAACTATTTACGTCCGCACTGTTGAGTTAGGTCATTTCTTCAATAGCGTCGAGAGCATTCGAGAAAACAAGAGCGAATTGTCGACTACACTAGGGTCTCTAGGCACTTTGATGCTCAGAAACCCGTAGGAGAAAATAGATTTACGAATGAAAAGCTAAGAGATGGTTCAGGACTCATGGTGGCTTATCTGGTGGATCAGTTCATCAAGCCCGATTAGAGAGCACCTTGATTTTCACGAAAGAACACTATTCGTGAATATTATATTATGTTCAACTGATTAGTGCCAAGCACCTATAATGTGACAAGAATACTGAGTTTGACAATACTATTGACATTACCTTACACAAATGTCACTTGTGCGTTTGAAGATCATTCTCAAGGAAGTTTATCTCATTTTCAATTACTTCGTCTTATACATCCTGGCGAGTAGTTCAGACGTGAGAGAACGAATAATAGGAGGATCGGAATGCAACCAGAGTTATATTTTTTTCGTATCGATACGTCATTTTTCGACCGGCACCGTTATATGTGGAGGAACTTTATTGAGTGCCTATTGGGTGCTCACTGCTGCACATTGCGATGCACACAATTTATATGTTTGGGTTGAAATGGCAAAAAAACCGAGAGATTTTCATTGGTCCAAGGTGACAAAAAGATACCCACATCCGAGATTCGATAGGGAAACATTAGCAAACGATATTGAATTGATGAAACTTGGCAGTCCAATGTACGAAAGTCACGTCATTGCTTACGTAGCACTTCCAACTGAAGCATACAAGGGTGATGTGAGCAGAAAATGTCCCAAAGCACTAGTGATGGGACTCGGGGTGACTACTTCTATCAGCAAGAAAATGTCAAAAGAATTGAACTGCGTTGAAATGAAAACAATTAGTTATGAAATATGCTATAATTATTATATATTCTTCAATATAACGGATAATGTTATATGTACCCTATCTTCAGGTAAAGATGCATGCAAAGGTGATTCGGGAGGGCCTTTACTCTGCGATGACGTGCAATACGGTATTGTTAGTTGGGGGATCTCGTGCGATATCGGGTTCCCGGGAGTTTATACAAGAGTCGATAAATACTTGAAATTTATTGAAAAAACTATGAACTGCTGTTGGTCAAGAGATAATTTCTGGCAATTGTGGCTCTTGGTGACTATCGTTTACTCAATTTCATGAGAAAATTAATTTTTCATTTTATTTCATTTATTATCAAATAATTTTATCAATAAAAAAATGTGTTCTTTGACTCCGAGAAAGGTATCTTTATTTTCCGAAACCAAAAGATATCGTAATCCCACCAAAAGATATTTTTTTCTCTCCAGAATTTTTTTGTGAAATGGACTACATAGCTAGAATATTCGGAGTACAAAGCTTCGCTGCCGCAAAAAAACCTGACAACATATTGATAATTTCTGCAAATATCTAGATCGACGGAAAAACAGTTCTGTCCACCATTCAGAACTGTCTGGAAATCGTTAAACGGTATTTTACTCAGAAGATGGTTAGATACGGATTTGAGCATACTAATTTGCTCCATGCGAATGAGTCTGTTGGATCTAAGTCGGTCTTCGTTTTGTAATTAATTTGTATGTGAATTGTTGTATGTTTATAGGCTATTTTGAACTGATTCGGTTGGTTCAATTATCCACTTATGTTTCAGAGCTGTAAAAGGATTACTTTTTCTTACTTGAACACGTTTATATTACTATTACCACAGAACAAAAAGATTTTGCAAATCATTCTCCTTATTGAGTTGGCAAAAAAAATTTCATCAAGAAAAGTGATTCATTTTCTTCACTTGAAAAAAACTGATCTTGAAAAAATTGTTTTTGACCTTCCTCTCCAATATAACGTCCTGTATTGATTGATCCATTTTTCTCTGGGTATCAAAAGGGAATCTGGAACACCATGTGCGGAAGTGATTTTTTTCTCGCCTTACTTTAAAGCCATCTTTGAAACAGAAGTAAACCCAGTAACTTCAGTAAGTCCTTCCTGAAGTCAAGTTCAATGAATTTTTGCATCTGCAGTAACCAAACGTTTTCAAAACCTATCCAAGAGGGAATATTGTTATTGGGAATAAAATATGTCTCATAATTTCCTTGAACATTTCAATGAATTCCATTGAATTAGGCTTATTTTATTTAATAGTTAGTGTTTGAATTGTTGGGATCACAAAAAGCCTGTGAATCAAAACTGCAATTTTGAATTGATAGATACATGAATTTTTGGTAAATTCATTCAAATCACCTGCTCAGTTTCCAATACCTCTATTTTAAATTCTGAAAAATATCAATTGTTCATGTGTTTTTCTCGATATTCGATAGTGGCAATCTGAAAGTGAAATTATTTCTTTTTTTGATCGTTCATTCCAACCTATTGAAGACTGCACTCCTCCAATAAGTTGAATTTTAAGCAATTACAGTTTTGAAGCAGTAATCACTTGAATACTTCATTTCATATACCGTGGTAGCTAGTGACAGCTGCCAATTTCATATTGGTTTCCAAATGCCAGTTCGACAATTTGTCAAGTAAAAGTTTGACAATGCAGTTTGTCCTAACTATTTGCTTTCATTTGATTGTCAGTACAATCAGCGATGACACCCGAGAAGAAGGAGTTCCTCGTATAATTGGAGGTTTCGTATGCTCGAAACAAGATCACAGATTTGTCGTTTCCATACGAAACCAAAAACTGGAACATGTTTGTGGAGGTACCTTATTGAATGAATTCTGGGTTTTGACTGCTGCACACTGCATCAGAATGAATCCTACAGTACATGCTGGACTGAACTATTTGACGGGTTTCAAGCAATACATCGCTGCTCGAGTAGTCGATATGTATCCTCATCCGCAATATAACAAGAAGACTATGGATAACGATATCGCCTTGTTTCGTCTGGAGTCTCCCCTGGCTGTAGATGACTATTTCATACAATATGTAAAATTACCTAGGAAAATGAATACTGAATCAGAAGATATTTATGAGCAGCAGCAAAAATGTTTGGTGATGGGGTGGGGAGTTACGGACATCACGATCCAGGAGGTGTCTTTCACTCTTCAGGTATATCTCTAGTTGGTGGAAATTGTATGTATGGATGTATGTATGGATGTATCATGATAATTTCCTACTACGTAAGTAGGTAAAAAACATATAAATTTTCAGTTCTCATTCTTCATGCTTACTTTTCTACTTAATTTTACATATTTTGATCCACTGTACAAGCACCTGAAGTCTCCATCATGACATACCTTGATATTGTGATAGATAGGCATCTAAGATGATGGTCTGTATGAGTTCAGAATGAAAAAAAATTTCATGTTTGAAGATGGTTGACGATGTTTCAAGGTGAATTTCATTTGTTTGGACTTCCATTTTCTAATGATATGATTTGAAATCTCTGAAATAATAAATTGAAATGTGAATTAAAAATAAAGCTGAAAACAACAATTATATCAAGCAAAAAAACCTTCAAAAAATTATAATAAAATTAAAATTGAGCAAAAAATTTAAAATTGAACAGTTAAAATGAAATAAAAATTTAAAATTGAGAGATTTTAAGCCAAGTTACTGAACAACGACGTTTCGAATGTTAGTTTCCACAATCGTCTTCGGATGATAACTGTTATCACTGGATACTAACAATTGAAACGTCGTGAAGTAACTTTGCTTGAAATCTCCTAATTTTCGATTTTGATTTCATTTCAATTGTTCAATTTTTAATTTCTTGCTCAATTTTTATTTTGTTATAATAAATTTTTAGATTTTTTTTGCTTAATTTAATTGTTATTTTCTATTATTTCATTTATTTTCATTTTTATTTGTTATTTCAGAGATTACAAATCATTACATCAGTTCGGACTTCCATTGTCTAATATAATATAAATTGATTTGAAATCCCTGAAAGAAATAAACAGATTAAACTAAAATAACAATTTTACCAAACACAAAAACCTGAAATTACAAGGAATTAACATACAAGCTACAAACAAAAAATAAAAAATTTAAAATTTTTAGTTTTTAATTTTTTGTTTTTTTGTTTTTTGTTTGTAGCTTGTATGTTAATTCCTTGTAATTTCAGTTTTTTGTGTTTCGTAAAATTGTTATTTTCGTTTAATCTTGTTATTTGTTTCAGGGGTTCCAAATCAATTTATATTATATTAGACAATGGAAGTTCGAACTGATGTAATACACCACGAAACATTGTCAACCACCTTCAAACAAATTACAAATCATATCACCTCAGACAATGAAAGTCCGAACTAATCAAAAAATTTTATATTTTATTCCTGTTAAAAGTCACATATTACGTACGTGATATAATATGATGGGGGAGTATCAGAAGATAATTCATAACAAAAATTTTTAGATTCAATACATTCGATGACATGCGATTTTAAATATTTATATTTTTCCGAAGTTGTATTAATTCATAAAGACATGAAATATTATTCCTTTATAGTGTCTTTTTCTGCCCTTAATGAAAAACGACAAATGTTCGCAGTTGTACAAGAACTTTACTATAACAAAAAATATGATATGCACTTTCTCCGAGGATGAGGAAGACGCATGTCAAGGAGATTCGGGGGGACCGTTAATATGTGAAGATAAGCAGATCGGTATCATTTCTTGGGGGGTTGACTGTGCTGGGGACTATCCTGGCGTCTACACCAAAATCGACAGATACTTGGGTTTTATCGAGAATACAATGAAACATTATCAAAGGGCGAAGTCCACAGCGATGACATTGTCGACATCAGATTCATCTTTTTTATTCATGTCAACCTTGATATTAACCAATATATGAATTCAAAGTTCACAGAGTTTGTTTATTTTTCGGTATGCAGGGTCGTTCACTATAATTTTTCCTCGATCAATTAGCGAGCAATCGTAAGTGTACAGACACAACGGAGGGCCGACCAGCATCGCACTAATAATAAAGAACTACAATATCAGCCCACATAGTAATAGATATACCAGGAATATTTCATGAATATACATTTAAGGATATTGTATCATTCATATATGTTATATCTCACTTGAGAAAAATAACTTTTAAAAAAATAATATTTATTGAACAGGGGAAACAG
>WOGP01006552.1:322-12313 GCA_015342065.1 Leptinotarsa undecemlineata | reverse complement strand
GCATATCATAGTGTCTAAAATTAAGGATGAATTGAAAATATTTGATTTACTTATGAGATACCTAAACTTAATAAAAGACGAATATTCAAAAGTTGCTGAAGAACTACTAATTTCCATATATTTCCATAAATATAGTGAACAGTTTCTGAATTCCTATCGTTTTTTCGCTCTCAGCGAATCAAAAATATAAATCGTTCTGGACTTGCCGTTCAATTATCTCAGCGATACCTATTCAGAAACACGAACCGATACGAATAAATAAGTAAATTATGCCATTCCATTTCATAACTGCCTAATGAAAATCGATCTGATATCTCCATCCATCCCCAGAGATTGATGACCTAATGGGTGGCAATAAATGAACTGGAATCCATTACCCAGAAAGTGGTGTACAAACACGAGCAGTGGTTGTAATATCGCTGAAAATTCCGAGATAGATACTGAAATTTCAGTCACGACTTGTTATTTTGTATTAAGTTTCTCAGCCTGGTAACATGTAATAAAAGGTGGAACAGGAAGTTCTGGCTTCGAATAAATACAAAAAAGCACTTTTTCCTATCGCCAGAAATGCAATAGTCTCAGAGTATTGCATTTCTTGTGATTGGGAAAAGTTCTTGTTTTGGTGAGACACGTCAAATCAATTTTGTTTCGAAGTTGTGGTAAGGAATACTACTAACACTAGAAACTATTCCAGAAATTTCTAACGAAATGACAACTGGGCCAATCCCAAGAGACTCTGCGTTGCAACATATTAACATTTGCTGGTTACGGGTTTTGCCAGCGATCAATATCGTTATTATGTATATCAGAATTTTTTGGATATAGGTGTTTATTATCATAGATGAATAACACTAGCTGTAATATGTAGAGACACGACAATAGTAAGATTCTAAATTCTTCAAAAAGTGGTTTACAAGAGCCCCGTGGACAAGCAGTGAATTACTCTTTCCTGAACCTTAAAAAATGCGGTCAGTATATACAACGTTACCCCAGGAGAAATGCTAAGTTTGCATTGCCAACCTGTCGATATATACTTCCCATGTTAGCTTTTGATCCAGGAGTATTCCTAAAAATCTACCTTCCTGACAGTATTCCAGAGATTCACTACACATATTGGTGTTGTTCATTAGACCTTGAGTTGAGGTACCGTTTTTGGGTAAGAAATTGATGAACTTGGTTTTTTTCATATTGGAGACAGGGTCATTGTCACTACATATGTCCCCAGATATGATCCCATCATTTTTGTTGAAGGATTGTGCAGGAGCATTGGCAAAACCTTTAATGAGAATTATTAATTTCACTAGTTCGGACTTCCATTGTCTAATATATGAAATGATTTGATATCCCTGAGACACCTAAAAGAGAAGAATTAAAAATTAGTAGTCGAAAATGAAAATTATATTAAGTAAAAAACCTGAAATGAAATAACAGTGAAATACAATACAAGTAAAAAAATTGAACAATTGAACAAAAATTAAATAAAAATAAAGTAATGAAAAAGAAAATAAAATACGAAGTTAAGAGATTCCAAGCCACGTTAGTTCACGACGTTTCAATTGTTGGTTGCTACAATCGTCTTCGGGTGATGACTGGACTGATTCATCCGAGAGATGACTATTTATGGGTCGTTCGAGTACTTTCACTTCACTTTCACTATTCCCGCTTTCCATTTTCCGCTTCACTTGTTTAGTGGGAGATGACCGTTTGGCGGGAGTTGGCCATTTTTCGCTTGATGATGGGTTTCCATACGTTACGTATCTCTACGCTAGCTTGGCTGAATACGTTGTTGGACAACATGTATGCGGCTTCCTTAAATTTTCTCCTAAACCAATGTTCCTCTCTGTGTATGATCTCAGCTTGGAACCACTCGGTGTTGTGTTGATGGGTCCACACATGGTCTACTATTCCTGATTTGCTGGTTTCCTCTCGCTGTGTGTGTTGTTTCTTGTGCTCGGCAATGCGAACATTCAATGGTCTCTCAGTTTCAGCAATATAGGATTTTCCGCACTCACAGGGTATCCGGTAAATGCAATTCTTGGGGAATCGCAGTCCGTGTTTGGTGGCCTGATAATCTTATAACTCGTACACCGAATTCACGAACAGTTAGTGAAATGTATGTGTTTTTTTAAATGTATGTTTATATTAGATTATTGTACAACAAATATAAAAATAAAAACAACAATGAAAATTAATTTGCGCTCCGAGGCGACTTCATTGATTCCAATGGCGTATTTGCTTTTTCAGCTGCAGGAAAACCCGGAAAAACCTGCAGCACCACATTATCTGAAGATCTTGATCTGCCAATGTCCTCTGTTTCATAAAACAAAATGTAGGTTGTCTCCAAAGGCTCCAATAGCTTTAATACATCGCCATTTTTTAATTGTGAAAACAATAATTTTTACTATTATCAAATGAAATGTGAAAAAATTGGACGATACTTGATGAAAATCTATAACGTATTCAAGTTCCACTTTATTGTAAGATTTTCACTGACAGTTTACTAAACCGTAAGGGTATACGATAGCTTCCTCTGGCGTTTTCATACTGACTGTTCTGTAATAAATAATAATAAACTTCAAACGGAATAAACCGAATACTAACTCAGTGGAGATTAAGTGTGATTGAGACATCAATTTTTCCCTCAGGGTTATTTCAATTCTAACTGCTTAAGGAAAAAGTAATGTGCAAACTAGGATACAATCAAGGAGTATTGGGAGGAGCAGTTCAAAGAAACGTCTTTGAACACAATAACATTTAGAAGGTATGCGCGGCGCATACCTTCTAAATAATTTTTCATTTCAAATTCCGTTCCGAGCTCGACTTATGAAAGTACTAACTTCCAACTCCAAACCGACAGCGGTATTGCCGGAACCTAATTTCATTTTTACTAAATATGTCTAAATACTGACTGTCAGTATGAATATATCAAATGAAACCAAATGGGGTGGTTTATTAAACAAACAAAAAATCACAATAAACAAATGGAAATTTATGTAAAATCACATATTTACTTTCATTTTTGATTAAATTGAAAACTCGTGAACATTTTGATAAGGAAAATGCTGTGCACAGAAAAAGAAGGATGGAAGTATTTATTTTTCATGAGAATGGATCAAAAGATGTCTATGAAACTTTGAAAATTTGCGAAAAAAAAGTTAAAAGTAGAAATACGAGGGTCGTATCAAAAAGAGAGATAGTAATTTCTAGTTTACCGTCATATCAGCTTGCCCTCTTAATCAAGATCCTTGCTCTTCTTCTCTCTGCATCATTTCATAAAAAATGACATTTTTCTGTTCAGATCTTGAACTTAAACTTTCAGGTACTGTCCAGAACCAGAAAGAATAAATTTGATGTCTTATATAGTTCAGCAATTATGATGAAATGTGATTTCATCTACAAAATAACTGACTCAGTTTTGCACACATTCTTGCTTTAGTGTCCTTGTTCATCTTTCACTGCCTGAACCACTGAGCAGCTGTTTTTGGCGAGTGCATTAGTTTGGAATGTGGGGGGTTTACAAACCAGCCATTGGATGCCTGCTTCCACGTAGCCCCGCTGGATACAGGAATGGCAGAATCACTTGTGGTTCTGTTATTCCCTACCTGAATGGAATCTCAACGATAGCTCAATCGTAAGGTGCGTGTATCCGTGCCGAGATGATGAATGACACTAAACCTATCAGCTGTCTCTACGGAACCTTCGAGATACCGGGAGCCCTCTTGCCATAGCATCCCCTTGTCACGGTAATGCGGGGCTCTGTCGTGATTGACCTTCTTCCCCTAACTACTCGTGGGACTTTCATGGACAGAGTTAACTTAAAAATTATTTCTGACACTGAGTCTATAGAGGAGATCGGATTCGAGCTTACGACTCCAACTGACCTTCCTGTAAACTTAGATTAGGAGCGAGTCTACAGAGTAGATGGATGTCGAGTTTACGACTCCAATGTACCTCGCTGTGAATTTTAGATCAGGAGCAAGAGCTTCTCAACACTCCAATTTCTGATCCAATAACTGAACCTACATAAATGTTTGGTGGTACAACCAGGAATCGACTGAGTCGTCTTCTCAAGAGTGGGGTACCTTATGAAACCGCCTTACACCAAATTCTTGAGCGGTTACGCAGAATCTGTCTCAGGTGAAGGAACAAACCCCCCATGAGCAGGTTAGCAAACGTTTGCGCTCAAGTGATGATCCACCAAAACCAGAGGCGAAAAAGCCTTGCACGGTTCAATCTAACACATCGTCAGGTGTAGCTGACGTGGGAAAGTTGTCGCGGGTATCAAGGTGGGAACCTTATACCTTGACTATCCGAATATCTCATTAACAATGAAACAGCAGAGCATATACTTTGTGCCTGCCCCGCTGGGGACCGAATCAGATTCTTAGAGTTTGGTAGAGCCTTACTCTTAGCATCTGACCTGAAAGTCCACTCACCATACAAACTAAGCGGCTTCGTTAAGAAGTTGGCTTTATTTGGTCGAATGTGAATAGGTGTGAGACACAATAAACCCTTGCGGGTTGCGGTGGAGGGTCGAGTAGACCCACTCATTTTGGACCCAACCTAACCTACTTTCATATATGGATATATGGATATTCATATACGTTCCAGAAAAACCAGAGCTAAATCAGATTATAATAATATTTAAATATCATTCATATGAAATTATATTTCGAAACTCCGGGAAATTCTGAGAGGGATACTTCACTTGCAAACAACAAGTACTTGTTTTTAAAGCAGTCACTTGACAAAAGTATATTTTTGGGACAGATTAACTCTAGTCTAAAATTACCCTTTTTTCCGTCGAAGATAAATGGGATAGAACCGAATTTCACTGTTTTCAAGTCAAAACACATCCCGACTTAACAAATCCGTCGTGATATATTTATTTGAAAAAATAAAGAAACGTTATTTGTCAGCTGAATTGAAGACAAGCGAAAATCCTCGTGGTCGATAACTCATCAACTTTGCAATTCGTGACGTGCCAGTAAATTTGGATTCCCTATTGTGTTGGAATGTGCGAACGCATCCTACGACATATTCGAGACCAAAAAGCGGAAATGTTACAAAAATTAATCAGAGATATACGGGGAGTATACTGATACATTAGCGCGATGGGTGTATAGGAAATAAATGATGCGGAAAAGTTGGAATTTAATCAGATAGAAAATTCAATAGATTCTACCGTGCCGACTTATACCTCAATCAGGTTCAAACTGGCTCCTTTCAAATATTTTTTTTATAAAATTGACAAATTCCAGAAAAAATATAGTGCAGATGAAGTAGGTCCTTAAATATTGAATAATTTGTTTCATATTATCGGATATACTCTACTCAATCTAATGAATTTCAATCTATCGAAAGGAAACGTGCCTCGGTATTTCAAAATTTTAAATCAGTCTAATTCCTGAAATTGTTAATAGTAATCTGACGGAACAATTGAGACCCATACGCATGTTACCAATCTGTGATAAAATACTCGTTCATATCGGACAGCTTTTCGTAAATCTCATTCATTCGAATCAGCACTTCAATGTACTTTCTCAGACCTGAAACATATCCTAGAAAAATCTTGTAAAAAGGGGTTACGATATAACGATATATGGAGTCACTAGGGTAGTAGAATGGTTAAAGTATTATTTAAATGTTATAATCCGTAAAAAAAAATTGAAAAACACAGAATTAGATTTAAATGAAACAACTATGGTGTTCCACAACGAAGTGTTCTAGGCCATCTCCTACGACCTTGGGTATGAATTATCTGAATACAAGATACATCCATTCGCAGATGGCACTTTGATTTATTTACATAGTAATGACCTTGTAAAACGATAAATAATGATCCTCACGAACTTTTCTGTGAATTCAAAATTAATAAATTGAAAAGCAAACATATATTTATTGAAAATAACTCAGTCTACCATAAATATATTATTTTGGGACTACATATACAAATTAACGACGAACGGTTGAGAATGCCGCAAGGAATTAAATATCTGGGGCTCTTCCCTCATTCCCAACTAGAATTTGACAAACATTTCGATTATATTTTCAAAAATATAGTCGTAGGACAGTATAGTTTAAGTAAAAGATATAGCGCCCCTCTACCTTCCAGCAGATTCCCTTTAATAATACACACAACGGCGGTACTCATTGCTACATTCTGTTGGTCACTGTAACATGACTTCAAATTTAATTTTATGACTCGTCAGCCAATCATAAAACAGTAAACATTATCCAATACAAACCGCCAATTCTTCAGTCCACGTGGACTAATTCGTTGCGGCATAATTCCTTTATATTGGTTTTTTTTTGGCTTTTGACTTTGCCGACACCTTTAAGATTACTATATCAGTTACTTCGACTACATCTATTCAATATTATTATTTCACACCATTTTAATTACTGCAGCTCTATAATTCACTCAAGTTTTCAGAGCAGAACACTGCGTTTTATCTTAGTGTGTAACAGATATGATGCGAGTATAGAAGGCATGTTAGGTACGTTAAATTGGTTCAATATAAAAAATGAATATTTTTGGTGAAGAAGGTTTTGGCACTTCTCCCTCTACAAAAAAATGTGCGGGACTCTTCCGAGCCAGAATCGTTCTTTCCTAAAAATTAATATCTCCTGAAAAGATATCCCTTTCAATTTAGACTCGCTCTATGCAAACTATGATCTTCGTTAACAAATTCGTAATTACTACCTGACTATTTTCAACGTCAATTGATTCCTGCGAAAAGCATTTATAATCAAGAAACGAAAACAGCCAAAACAAAATATGAACTTTAATATGAAGTCGACATCGAAAGCTAGTTGTACAAAAGTCTAAAAAAAATCAAAAATATCATTTGTGTCAGACATTATCAATATGAAAAACAACAGAACGTCCTGTCACATTTCAAAATAATTTTTAGTGGTGATATTTGTATCATTATAATGGTTCATGACATTCGTTCATTAAATGAAAGTAATATCAGCAATTAGTTGAGTGGTCAAATTTGTTTCTCAAACAAAACATGTTGTAGACTAAGTTTCTCGTTTTAACATAGGAAATATTGAATGAAGTTTCACAGACACCCACTTTATACTTCATAATTTTCAGCACTTTTAAACATACCTCAAACCTCGCTTCTGCTCTGTATTATCTTCAGCTGCTTTCGTTTTACATTCTTTATTTCTCGCTGTTTATGTGTGGGGTAACCAAATCCACCAAAAAATAAAAAAGTTGCCTTTGTTACTCTCAACCAGTATAGTCGAAATAATCTTTATTGTGAATACTTAAAGCTATCGGCGTCCTCAAAGGCAAAAAACCCAATACAAAAAGATAAAGCCGCTGCCAACTAGTCCACGTGGACTGAAGAATTGGCGGTTTGTATTGGATGATTTTTACTAACCGAATTTTATGATTGGCTGAAGAGTCATAAAATTCAATTTTGAAGTCATGTTACGGTGACGAATAGAATGCGAGCCGTCGTATTTTCAATGCTCAATTCAGGAACTGAACGCGATTGGAGTGTTGAAATTCGATATTGGTGCAGTTATAATCGTTTAAAAGTTTTATTATCTGTTTGAAATGTGGCGTCCTTGGACAAGTACTGATAGTAATAACGAGTGTGATAACAATGCAGGCTTTTTTTCGTGTAGTGATTCCAATAGCGCTGGTGAACAATGCGAAAAAGAGATACCAGTGAATAAAATTCGGATGCATTTGAATATTGAAACAAAAAGAGTGTGTTTCAATGTACATAACAATCTACATCTCAACTTTGGTCCTTTGAAATTATATGGAAAATAATTGAAGACTGCAATGTTGACTATCATAAGAACATGGAAGCTGATAGTTTTGAGGAATGGTTTGAAAACACATTAACCCCAAATTTGGATGCGAATTGTGTAAGTTTTCGAGAACCCTTTCTATCATTCGCGACAGCTCATCAAAGTACCGAATAAAAATTCGAGGAAAAATGAAATACAAAGTTTTTTAATGGATAACAATTTGTATTTTGAAGATTACTATACCAAAAACTAAAAACTTGAAGGTTTACAGACAAAAACATTTGAAAAAGTGTATGCCCTTGAGAGTATTGCTGAAAAGTATGGACACACCATATTGAGACTTCCCCCCTATTTTTGTGTTTTCAATATCCCGTCGAGTTGATTTGGGGAGAATTGAAACAAAGCATCAGGCGTAAAAATAATTTTCCAAATTTTGAAAAGAAGGTACCTAATAGAGATACTTTAAGATGAAGTATCTAATATTACCGAAGAAGACTGGCAGAAAATGATTAAAAAAATAATTTTAGTTGAAAAAGACTACATGGAGATTGGACACTTCCAAATCAATGGTGGAAATAAATTCATTATTGATTTTAATGACGACACTAATAGTGAAACGGAGAATATGGAAGAGAAATTACCACCCGCAGTGACTGTATCTTGTTCTCAAAATTGAAGAGATCCGTGAAAGGACGTTGTTTTGCGACTATTGAGGAGATGTATATAACAAAAAGTGCATATCAAGACTGCTTCGAGGATTGAGAAAAACACTGGCACAAGTGTATTATATCTAAGGGGACCTACTTCGAAGAGGACAAAACAGAAATTGATGAATAAATTATTTTCTAAGAAAAATTAAAAAACATCTTATTTTTTAACAGACCTCGTATATGCACCGCTATACCACATTTACAATTTGTCATTTAACACCACAACTTGAAGATTGTTCAGA
Organism: Leptinotarsa undecemlineata; assembly: GCA_015342065.1. Lineage (NCBI taxonomy): Eukaryota > Metazoa > Arthropoda > Insecta > Coleoptera > Chrysomelidae > Leptinotarsa > Leptinotarsa undecemlineata. The sequence continues at coordinate 3,582 of WOGP01006552.1, read as the reverse complement.
TGTGTAACGTAGCATATATTATATAGAACAATCTCAAATATTGGTAAGATCTTCAAAATTATGTGCCCGCTAGTAATATAGTTTCATGAAAATTCGATCCACAGTGACGAATTTAACTATGTTTTCACACTGTATGAACTCTGTGCAGTATAAACAAGGTCAGCATAACATTGTTCACGGTAGTTATGGTTGTTATGGGTTTTTTGGTATGGTAATCACAGCAAAAATATGCAGCTATAATTTATCAAATTAATAACCTCCTTCAATCTAAAACAAGCACTGTTCCCAATCATCAGAACTTCAACCTTCTTTAACCAAGAGTGATAAAATGTGCTACTAAAGATAATTTTATTTCGATTTTTTTGAGTTTTCCGTTTGTATTTACTGAATGAAATATAAAGCAATTGTTAGTTTTCATGAACCGGAAAACTATTTATACTTTGTAACACTCAAGAATGTAATTTAAATTTTGTAGGAAATAACGTTCCAAATAATGAATAATAACATAATTGAACAGCAGGATATTTTGATTAGAAAGAAGGAAATTTTAGATATTCGAATCAACTTCGGTTTCAAAATTCAAATGTATTTGCAAATCAATACAATTCACTTTCATCTTGACGAAATTTGACATGTATGCCGCATGAGAACTAAAGGGAAAATTTTACTTTATGGGATACTCACGGATTTTCGCAATTTGTTCTGTGATCATACTACGTTAAGGTAAGAATTTAGAACACTTTTTATTTTTTTGTGGATTCAATTAGTTTTCGAGATATAGCCTGTCAAACTTTGTATGATGTCATATTTTACCTTTTTTTTTAAGGAATTAACGAATGCAATTCGCATATTTTTTTATACAGCACATCAATTAGATTGAAATTCCATAGTTTGTCACATGCTAACTCAACCTAACCTAAACTGACCTAACCGAACTCAGTTTAACCTTACTTTAGAATTTTAAAAAACATGTATCCTCAACATCTTACTTGACCTCCAAATTCTAAAAGGAACGTATTTTCATTTACTTTTGTAAACTTGACCTCCGAATTCTAAAAGGAACGTATTTTCGAATGTGAAACTTTATGCCTTTACAAAAAGTGATTTGTGTTATATACCTGGTACCTGACAAATTATGAAATTTCAATCTAATTTCAAGAAACTTGGCAGTAAGTGATTGAAAAGGGATAGAATAAGGTGGGATGATATGGAAAAAGTTGTGTTAAATAAAAACATATGCAAATTGCAATCGTTTATTGGTTTTTAAGAAGGTAAAATATGACATCATACAAACTTTGACAGGCTATGTCATGAAACCTTATTGAGTCCGACAAAAAATAAAAAGTGTTCTGAATTCTCCTACCTTCATGTAATATCATCCCAGAAAAAATCGCGAAAATCCGTGAGTATCCCATAAAGTATAATTAAGCCGAAAAAATTCAATTGATTTCAAAGTAAAACTGATACCTACAGTTACAGACTTCAACGGTGTCATTGTATGTAATTACCCCCCTTCCTTTTATACTGGCATATTTTTAATGCTATTTCAACTTACCTCCACATGCCTCCTTGAAATCCATACAGCAGTCCCCCAATTTCAAACAAGCATGATCGCAATAGCAAGGTTTGTCGCTCAAGTCCTCAATAATGGAATTCATGGGAGCTTTCTGCACAACACAAGAGGAGTCACGACCCGTACAGCAGAGTTTTGCTTCCCGGCAACTCCCGCACATAACTTCTTCGTAACAAACTAAGGAAAACACGATGAGAAGCCACATTTTGGAATTGCAGTTATTTAATTCACGATGAAAAAATGGAGCGAACGCTACAGCAAACTGAGAAATATTTCCGTATTTCTTATTGAAGTTCTTGCCCCCACCGATATTACTGAAGAATACTTTTAAAGGAACACGTAAGTGTAGCTTTTATATTTTGCACTCGATCCGACTAGCGTGCCCGATGGCTCTTGCAGGAATGAAAATAGAGGGAACGGAGTTGACTGAGTGGCGCTAAAGAATGCAGAACTCAAAGGAGAATATGTGAAATAGTGGAGGGGTTCACAATTGGTTTGTTACAAAGTCAAAGAGGCCGTGTGACTGTTCTTTTGTTATTTTCTCCAAATTGTTTTACTCACTGTAACTCGTTAAGGGTTGGTAGAGTTTGTAGTAGAAAATAACATAAGGTTGAAGATTATACCGTTTTTGAATTTGTGTGAGGAACACAATTTACAATTTCAACGAAAAACTGAGCGACAGCGGAAAAGCACAAGAGTGATGACTGAGATTATTGAGGATGTATAACTCTAAAATTGTAGATAGGTAATTTAGTTTGTCAATTGAAATTTACGATGGAGTGCACACACTGTCGACTGTGGAAAGATTAGATATGAGCAGTTATGCAGCAGACAATGTGGTTCCTTGTCGTTATACCTAATCGATATGCACTCTCGAATCACAGGGGTACTACTTACCGCGGGTATTACACATCATATTGCAAACACCCCTACACTGACTGGCATGTGACACGAATACGATTCATATGTGTCCCCAATTACGTCATCTTTTATGAACACGGAGAATCGAAGTCGCACTATTGAGATACCCGAGAGGATGTTTTTTCATGCTCCTGTCCCAATATTTGTGATATTTATATTCGATATTAATATCAAAAAATCGTTTTTGAATTTTTTATGTTCTTCAAAATATCTGACAACAATAACAAAATTTGATTTGAGGCTCACATCAATCGTTTCATCAACGATAAATAAGAAACAACTTTTCACGACTTTTTGCATGATGAGCTTTCTTTCTTATACGATTACTGTTTTGCATAAATATGTATCTTTTTTCTACCCATTTGTATATTTCTGGTAACCTAAAAATCAGGGCATAAAGATCTTATAAATTCACCAATATCATTCAAGATCATGAAAAGAAGGTTGTGTTCTGCCACAAACATCTGAAGTAAAATTTTGCCATGCTTGTTCTATTGATTTAATCTGGGTCTCGCTAGTGACTCCAGAATTTCAATGTTCTCAGCCTCTGCTTATGGTTCATATGCCAAGCTATATCTATTCAAGTGACTTATTCCCCCACTCTAAATAATTTTATATGCATTACAATATCGCCGAAATTAGCCATGGTGCAATGTTTTTGTATATCAATCCATTTTCTTTTGCAATACTTTTTGATTGTCCCGTCCATCTCTGATTCATGGAAATCTCTTCCAAAACTGAATACTACTTTTCATCTTCATTATCT
>WOGP01006551.1:0-12313 GCA_015342065.1 Leptinotarsa undecemlineata | reverse complement strand
CGTAGTGTGGACGTGTCGATCGACAAATGTCGAGTCGAATATAGCCCAAATGAAATGGATTTTCCGACAGCCGAATGAAAAAGATTGTTCATCCAACAATGAATCCTTTATAAATTCAGCTGTAGGTACTGTACTTTTTTCTCCCATTAACAAGACTAGGTCGAATCCAAAATCTCCAGGAACGATGTACATGTTGGTTTGCAAGCGCGACATAAATATGGCAGTAGCAGCAGCAACAAGAGCATCTTCATCTTCCATTTTGTTTTTTGTTTTGCTTGTTTCAGTAAATATAATTCATTTAGAATAGTTCTCACTCACTCTCTTCTCACTTAACTACTCACAGGCGACTGAGGAAATAATTCCACACAGCAGTATTATGTGTGGACGAGGCAATTGTCGCTTATGTCGTTCGACATTGTCCATCGACCTTGTCGATCAGCATAGTGTGGACGCTATTTTACATCGTAGCATTTGGCAAATACCTGCCGGGACATAACTGTGTAATACAGTGTGTGTCACATCGAACTTACATTATAGGATTGAGATTATGTTCCAGAAGAAGCATAGCCCATTAAAGTTTGAACTTTTTAAATGAAATGATATATATTTCTACCCATTTTCAGATTCCGCCAGAAATGTAATTTTGAAAACTGGCGGGTCCAGGAAAAAAATATTAATGTCCATCTGTATGTATTTTGTGAAAACAGAAAAATAAAGTTTACCATCGAAAAGCTGGTAAAATTTCGGTTATAAAATTTGTTAAAGATAATAGCGATGTTCAAAAACTTTTTATTGCATAGACTGTTATGAGATAAATTAAATTCTGGACAACAACATACCTTCCCCAGTAGTTTGGTTCATTAGCGTCTATTGGCGGGTCATCCATGTATATCCATCCTAATTGCCATCCTGATCTATGTCTGCTTGTAAGTTGGAGAAGAAATTTCTTGAATCCGCTCATTGTAAAAACTGCTTTAGATGTTGCAGATCTCTGTATTTACCAAACTTAATTGCCATTGAGCCAGAATACAAAGGACTCAACGTTGTCGCTGCAGTGATACCTTTTTTTCTTAGTTTTTTTACGTTTTCTTGAATTGAAGAAATAATGAAACCACCGAAATATGAGCTTTTGTGCAATATGAACTTTGGTTTATCTTAGACATTTTGACCACTCTAATAGTTCTCGTACGCATGGGGCATGTTTTTCTATACATTCCGAATAGGTACTGTGTTCATGTTTGAAACTGTACATATCCTCAGTTTACGATGATGAAAGGTGACAGCTTTACTCTCCTGTTTATTAACACTTCACGCCAATCATCGAGTCCACACTGTGTAACATTTAGAGAGAAAGCTTGCATCGTGGTAAGGTTAGGTTAGGTCCAAAGTGAGTGGGCCTTCACCACAACCTGATTCGGTACCCAGCGGGGCAGGCACAAAGTATGTGCTCTGCTGTTTCATCATTTTCCAAATAGAAGCGACACACACTGTCTCCCGACAGTCTGAGCCTTTGCATATGATGATTCAAATGACAGTGACCTGTAAGAAGGTCTGTTAGCCATCGTAGTTCATCCCTACTGTAGTCCAACAACTGTTAGGTATCAAGCTTTCAAGGGTGAATAAACGCCTCGAGCCAATCCTGGAAGATTCTGCCAAAAAGTCCTTAACTCTTCTTGCCATCTAGGTGTTCAATCTTTGTTTGGCAAAGCTTAAAGAGATGCCAATGCCAGGTTCTGGTCCGATGAAGCTACTTGTAACACCCTCCTTTGCAAGGGAATCAGAAGCATCATTTCCTACCAGGCCAGTACGACCAGCATTCCAGGCCAGAGACAATATGTTGAGTCTTCCTATCGAGGAGAGTCGTTTTTGGCAATTTACTACCAATTTAGACGTTGCTCGGTAAGAACCAAGATCTTCCAATGCCGCTTGACTCTCCGAGAATATTTTGATTAACTTGTGTATGATGATGGATTCTTCCAATACACACAATTCAATAGCGTAAATTTCCGCTTGAAATACAGTCGCATAGGTTCCCAGGTCCTGGGTCTGTATCAACACCTGTATCAGAACTGGAAAGTGTTTTTGATCCATCTGTGAACCAACAATTATCTGCTCTTAATATTTCCTTCTCCCGGAGGACCCAGTCTTCTCTACTTGGGAACAGTACTTTATAAGGCAGTTTGTAGTTGACAGTTGGAGGCATACACTAAGAGGTCATTTCCAGAATGCTGTGACTTCCAGTGCCACCAAAAATATGTTGCACTCTGCATTAAATTGATTTGTGCAATTGGCAATCTGCACTCTGCAATCTGTCGTAGACAGAGAGGTTTCTTTTCCAGGCACTTCCGGACCTAAACGTTTCTTCCCTGGAACATCAATCAACATTACTTATGCGATCTAAACGTTTCTTTTCCTGAAATGAATATGCGATCTAAAGTTTAGTCTGGAGTGGCTTCAATGCCACCATTAACTCAAATCCGACAAATAATGGACGTTAATGTTTTTCCCTGGCTCCGTCAACTTTAGAATTGTTTGGGTGTATACCAAGCGATTCATAAGTATAGCACAAAATAACAATAAAAAGTTGATCTTCTCAACCGTCCCTTTTGTAAAAGAAAACTCATTTGCGGAGTTTGTTTTGTAATGATAATATCATTCTTTCAAATACTGGATGAACCGAAACTCGAAAATATTTTGAATTTTTTAGTCGGAATGACATTTCCCTCTGGAAAGTGTTTTTTTTTTAATGAAGTTGTATAGGTAGATGTGTATCGGTCCAGAAGGTACAACATAAATAGTTTCGAAAAATTATTTTTTTTCATTAAAGAACTTCTTCGGCAAAAACTTCGAAAAGGAAGTAAAGAGAAATAAACTCGAGGCAAATTATAAATTCAAAGGTGATCACTGTTTGGGAAATATGAAAAGAAGAAATGTTTGTAATGATAGTTTGTTTGGGAGACTCGATCTTGATAACGACAGAGTGCTGTTGAGCACAAACAGATCATTTTCATACAGTGATTCATAAAGTTTCTCATTACTTTTCAAAAATGCGTACTGAATCGGATTTCTCTCTCAGGGTTTTTCTTGGGTGGTCAGGAAAAATCAGACTGCTCCTTGTATAATATAGGACTTCTACTGATTCAGAGAGAAATGAATGGACAATACAGGGTGTCGATAATGGATACTTCCTCGCAAATGCACAGCTAAAATAACACTTGTTTAATTCTCACAATAAAACATAACTGACTTTATCACTGGTTACCTAAAACAATAAGCAGACACGGGTCACCCTAGTACTATCCAACCTTCCACGCCCAAAGCAAATTATATTGAACTGAATAATGTGTGTGTAACAATGAAATCACGGACTTTACTTCGTTTCAACAAATCTCTGTCTCTCTCTCCCAACTCAATTCAATAATTCAGTTTCCGATGTGAAAGCGATGGTGGTTCATCTGTACATTCCGACAGGTGCGAAACAAACCGACAATCGCTGTGGCAGGCAACCCATTATACAAATATATAAAAAATGTATCGATAGTAAACATTAACGGACTAATCGTAAAATGAATCAAGAAAAAATGCCCAAGTTTTGCTACAAATAAAAACAAATATTTTAAAATTATCTATTGAGACGAATAATGTTGTTGATAAAACCGTACGAAATTTATTTTGTCGTTTTTATGAATATTTCATTCAAAAAAATCAAGACAAAACTGCTTGCGAGTTTTAATTCGTCCAATTTTAGAAAAGAGTTTTTGGTGAAATCACTAACTAATGATGAAAAAACTACTCCTTCGGTATATACTCATGTCATGATTTTTCAAATCATTTGTCGTACAGAATCCAATTCTGGAAAGCAATACATGCCATTCCATTTAAAGAAACCTAATTTTGATGCACCACGCTTCTACTGGATACCCTGTATATTGGATAATATTCCAGAAAAGCCCATTGCGTTGATATCTAAAATTTTTATTCCTTTTCTTTTCTTTGCGACACACTGTATAATTATCAAGAAGCGGTTGGAAAGTAGAAATTTTATTTTTATTATTTGTTTCTTTGAAATCACGACTTTAATCTAGATATTTCGAGATTACGGTCGAAATGTCATGTCTGCCCTCTCTGCGCTTCCGTATAACATTATTATATCATGGATATATTTCTTGTAAGAGAGATATTGGAGTGATATTTAATATTAACATTGAAATAAAACTAGTAGCAGACATTTAAAACATTTGCTATGGTATAGGTTGAAAAAAGTAGTTATATGGAGAGACCAAAGACGAAAATGAACAAAAACTATGGTCAGCTTTAATTCCGGTTCACAGTTTAATCTTTTTGTGTTTTTTAATCTGATGGCAACATTACACACGTCAGTTTTGAGTTCTAAAAAGAAATTTCTCAAGCGCAACTTTATACCTTCCCATTAAACTCAGATTTATGCAAATTGGAACTTTTGGTGTAGTAATACATATTACTGGACTTCTATCCCAATACCAAACTGCTATTTCTAACATCTCGACACATGTTTCAATCACCAAGTGAATAAACTGTTTAATCTTACTCTTGAAGATGATCACTTGGTGGTCGAAACACGTGTCGAGGGGCTAAAATAACGGTTTGATGTTGATATGAAACTCCAGTTTCATCTCAATACTACTCACTCTAGACATTACCACATACAATATCAAAATTTTGATTCTTTCGCCAGTCAATAAATAACTACAGTAATAAGGTTATACATCTTTTTACTTCTTCCTTTTTGTTGGGTATTTTGCCACCTGCGTTTCGGAGAAAAAGATACATTCAAACATACATAGTTACTTGTGATGCACTGTTTGGAACCTTTGGTGTAGTAATCAATATTACTGGAGTTTATTCCAAACACTAAATCGTTATTTTAACACATCGACACGTGTTTCAATCACCAAATGAAGATTAAACTAAACAGTTCAATCTTTCTCTTGAAGATGATCACTTGGTGATCGAAACACGTGTCAAGGTGTAAAAATAACGGTTTGATGTATGAAACAAATTCCAGTAATATTCATGCATAATTATGTCATAAATTCAATTTAGAAAGTCAGATTTGGTAGATATTTGGCACATAGGCACATGATACTGGGTATACGTTTCAAATACATTCGAATTCAAAATGTGATTTTCTTGGTGTACAAAAAATGAACCAAAACCTCATATTAGTGATAATAGAATTACAGTCATGTCAAGGGAATCGCAGCAGTAGATAAGAAGTTATAGTTGAAAATATTGTTTTCTTCATTTAAAAAAGTAAACAGACTTTTATTCATTTATTTATTCAATAGGAAGTAGTCCACTTCGATAAAAGAAACTCCAGTCCAGTCTAAAAACACGAGCCAATTACAGACTAGACCAAACATAGAAAGCTCTAAATTAATTAAATACGGTCTGATTGGGTAATCGAGCCATCAATTTTGATAAGTGCCTTAATTATCGAAGTTAATTGAATAAGTACTAATATCTGTTCATGAAATTGGACGTAATGGATTAATTGCGAAAGGAAATGACAAGCTGAGTCGCCAGAGGTTATCTGGGACGTTGCGAAATGAATGTGATTCCGTTGGCATGTATTGACAATTAATAATAAAGTGCAACTCTTTGTACTTAGTGCAATCATTTATATTTGCATAAACTACTAAGTATGCACGGTTCGACGTCGTTTCCAATCGAGCGAACGCGTTGGTTGATAATTGCTAGATTTTCATCTTACAGGGTGAATGCTCATATGTAGTTGTTTTGTTATGGAAACATGAAGGGGTTACAATATTGTTTAAAAAATATTGCAGAGTAATCACACAATAGTTTCATTATGTTTTTATTTTTCTTTTAATTTTGATATCAGTGTCTTCCCCACTCCAATCACTTTTCCATGACGATTTAGTGATTTCAGTCTCTCTTTATGTTTGGCTAAGGAAAGATAACCTATCAAATTCAACCTCTTTTGAACTACTATATACAGAGTTGTACTACCTTCTTCAGAGATTTATGTTCCTGAATTTTATCTGATAATCCATACTATGATAATCCATATATGACAGTCTTTCTTGTTAATTGGTAGATGTTTAATTATTACAAACTGCTATTTATAAGTGTCTACATAAAACCTAGTGATATGATCCTATAAAACTTCGAGAAAAACTTTCGACAAGTTAGAAAGATAAAAAATTTGATAGGACAAACATTGGTTTCAAAACGAAAAAAGATCCACGAGGAGGAACCGTTCAGAACAGATCAAGATACAACATTAGAGCTGCTTATGGAATCCAATCACATCACTGGAGTAGTCTCACGAACAAAAACATCTGAAAGCAAAAATTTTTGTTTAATGGATACTGTGTAGAAGTAGTAGGTTTTACTTCGGTGGAATCAAGTGAAACCAGAAAAACAGGAATAGCCTAGCAAGGTTGGACCAGTTCAAAAAAGAGTTGGTAAATGGATCAAAATGAGTTTTTTCGTTAAGCAGCCGGCGTGCTTCAAGTCTCGAAACTTAAAGGATCAACAAGATTGTAACATTCAAAAACGATTCATTCAGAGAATCTGTAGATCCCAAACATTTGAAACCCTTCAATTGAGTGACAAAATAGGTTATGGTGTACCGAACCAGGAAACTGAGAGAAGAAAAGTGAAAGTGCACCCAATTGGCCTATGAATAGTTTCGAAATATCAGGAATAGACTAGATTAATCAGTTGAACATTTGACAATTGAAAATGCCGTCTTGTTTTCAGAATAACCAAAAATAATATATTATGTAGGAAATTCTTTTCAATAGCGGTTATTTTTGAAACGTATCTGTAAGATCCGGTTACACTTTAATGTTCAATACAGCGTTTCTTGAAAGAATGCATGATTTACAAAACCAATAATAAAACTAATTTTCTCGAATTCATTGAACACTGTTTCCTGTTGACTGCCAGAAGATCCGATTGGTGATAACAAAAATATCAACAGATTTGAAAACTTAATAATTAAAATGTGGAAGCGTACCGCACTATTGCAGAAAACTTATCCTGCCCCAAGCAAAAAGCTGTCATTCTTGGTTCATTACGTCTACTGAGGGCAAATGATTTTTGGCCCGGATGATCACCAACCTGACGGTTTGGGGGTAATAACTAGTTACTGATAAAGTTGCGATTTCAGTAGAATATGGGAAAATGCCTGACGGACGCAACTTCTTTGGTACAAAAAGGAGTAGGTACTTGAACATTGGACTGAGTTAGTGAAAACAAGTAGACAGAAAATTATACTCAACAATACAAAATAAACAAACAATGAAAATACAATCTATGAAGAAAAGAAATTACAAGAGATGTTATTAACTAGGAGTAACATGTCAATAATTTACAAAAATATTATACATTCAAATACAAAGATAGGATCATAACAAAATGAAAGAACAAGAAGATTTCTAACTGAGCTACTTCATGATATTCCACTCATGATTATCTAGTGATTAGACAATGATCATTTTCGAAGTGGAAAATGAAAATCATACACTGTGACCATACATTCTTCAATTATTTGTTAACGTAGTAATTGAAATGAATATTGAAGTTGGCCGCTTCTTTTTAAGAGTTACTTTTAGTCGGAGGAAGATGAAAATCATAGAGAACCCATTACACAGAAGAATTTCATGAAATAAAGATGAATTTCTCTATTATTTTTACTACAGTCTGTTATGGCTCAGTTCATCTGTTTTAAAAAAAATCTGTTTTTCCGTTAATCAGCTGCCGCCCCCATATGAACGACAACTCTCAAAAGTTGAGAAACTTGTGCGAGCTAAGGACTAACGAGGTCTCACCTTTTAACGTGTGATTCCTAACACATTCACATTTGATAAAACAAATGAATGACTGATTTTTGAGATTTTTTATGTAAGTGGAAAAAAGGATCTGGGTCCATTATTGCTCACGAAAAATGAAACTTCAGCAGAATTAAATTGGCAAATTGAATTTGATGAACTCTATTTTTTTATTTTCAATATTTCTCTATTTAAACACAAACAGTGTGAGAATAGACGCACCTAAGTAACTGAAGTACTTGTGCTGTGCATTTCATCCACCACTCAGGGTATTCAGTGATAATGATAATCAAAAATGGCCATTATAAGGTTATATTGTATTGTCATTGACTATCCTACATCTAGATCGGAATACATACATTTTGATGTATGCATTTACTAAATTAATGACGAGAAGTTTGCTAAACATCTTTTCTGTCAGACAGAACCAAGTTGTGTTTAAGGATTATTAGTTTCAAAGTTTGTTAAGATTCAACTTGATTCATTATTTTTGGTTTACTTGTTGTTTTTCTCCAATCTTTATCGACAATTGACCAAATAAACCTGTTTAACCATTCGTTTATTTTCATTTCCGTATTAAGCATGACACGGTAAAAGGTAAGACCTCGTTAAACCTTAGTTCGCACAAGTTTCGACTTCTGAGAGTTGTCGTTTGTATGGGTGCAACAGCTGGTTAACAGAAAAACATGCTTTTAAACAGATTTCCTGAATGAGACAATTGTTCTTGACGGGAATTTTTCGGTGTTGAAAACTACCTGAGTCATTAACATTTTTAATTTTTTTCCAGAAAATGTAAATGGTGATCTACTGCAGGTTCGTAAAATGTAACATACTTGTTCATTTCCCAACTACAAAAACTATTTGGTATTTCTCAGAACAATATGAAATTTACCGAGGAACTTTTTTCCAATTACCTTTTCAAATGTTTCACATGCAAACCTGTCTTCTGTCAATTGTCACTCTCACCACAACAAAGTCATCGGTTATTATTGTGACGATTGTTTAACCGTGTTCCATATTCAACCGGTTTTTCAGTGGTACCACCACGTTGATAATTTTAGAACCACCAAGCCACATTTCTAGTTACTTTTGGAATATATTTCAAACAAAAACTCACTATGGTGAAATTACTTACGTCGTGCCTGAAAAAACTCGTTAAACGGAATGACGTGTTTCCTATCTGGCAACAATAGCAACTAATCCGAAACCAATTTCCTGCCCAACAAAAAAGAATTAATTAAAAGAACAACTACTATGATCATTACCGTCGTTATCACGCCAGACAGTACTAATAACGGTGCAACTAGCCCGTAAATCTTATCTGGAAAGGGCCGATTAAAAGGCCTTCGATAACGAGACTGGTTAAAGGGAGTGAGCCCACGTGCGTCGCAGAAGATGATATCAGTTTTATAAGTCCACAATATCATTATCGTTTCTTTCATTGACGTCGATTCTGCGGGTACCTGGACAAATACAATGCACACGCCTTTTATCTGATCTCGATTTCGATTTCCACTCACGTGTAAGCTTCAACAGCTGTCGGGGACTCTTTAGTTTTACCAGATGAATGGATAATTCGTTAAATTGATGATGCGACGATTGTAACTGTTCCACTCAACGGTTTTTTCAGTATGATCCATTCGCGTTATGCAGGTCTGGGCTTTATCTCTATCAGTTTCCAGCGGAGTGCCGCGGGGATCCATAGCAGGGCCATTGCTGCGGATGTTTATCTGTTCATTGCGGTGCACATCGACGAGAAACTAGCAAATTCGTTAGTTGCTGCTCATTGAATCACTGTGCAGCTTAGCAAACCGGTTGAAATGATAATAATAGTAATAATTTTTTGATGGTGATATCTTTAATTTTATACATCACACATTTGGATCGACCTGAAGGAGAAAGGAAAATGACTTTACTCATTAGTCATTTTGTAGCTTCACCAAATTTTTATAAATTGATTAGAATAAAGTTATAACACAAATTACACCTGTTAAATGCTTAGGCATTACCAGTAATTCACATTTAAGATGAAATATAAATATATTTTTGCTATATTTAAATATATGAAAATATTAACGATCTTACATACTTAAAAATGATTTGCTTAAAAAAACTAACAGTTTATTGTATAATTTTCACTATGAAGGGTTCAACAAAAACCGCGACACGTATTTCGCTATACAATAGCTTCCTTGAGCGCTATACAATAGCTTAGTTGAGGAAGCTATCGTATAGCGAAACACGTGTCGCGGTTTTTGTAAAACCCTTTGTAGTGAAAGGTTTTCAATCTTTCTGTAAAAAAATCAATATTCTATTCGATATAATATAATAAAAATTATAATTAGAAAAACTTAATTATTTTAAATTGATAAAGAAAATTGATAAAGAAATATAATGACAGGTTTTTTCCCGTGAAAGTCAATTTTTCAAGAAGTCCTATATTCTAGTTTAAATTTTTTGAATTATTTATTTTAATTATTTCAAATCGCTACATTTCTGCTTTCATTTTTTCAATTTGTTTTCTGTACACATATTAAAAAAATACATTTTAATGTGAGATATCCACTTGAAAGTTCACAAAAGCGCCACACGTGTTTCGCTATATAATAACATCTTCGGGTGTCACAATACTTACATATCAAAGTTTGTTTTTTTGAATACGTTATAATGTATATTCATCAGGTATCATATTCTTCTGCACAATGTTCGTTTTTCCTTTGTTCCTAACCCTCACCACATTTTTTACCTTTTCACTATTTGCATGTTTTTTTTGTTTTATCAATCGCTCCTTTTGAAATTTTCTAAACTTTTCCAATTCATTTCAAGTCACGAAAGAGAATTTTGTCTCTTAACATAAAAACAACGTATAAGCGATAACTATACACTATTTTCTTGAGAATATCGCTGTACCTATCATATCATCTTTCTTCCAACTGCTGCCTCTCAGAATCTTCACCACCTGTCTCATATTAATTTCCAAATTTAATTTTTGGCGCGAAAATAAACCACTGCATTAGGATTTGTCCGCCTTTGAGGTTATTCCTTGCAGGTAAATGGGTTTATCGCAAGCCAAATCGACATCCAGTGGTGGAGTAAATTTCAATTTTTATAGGCGATGAAAAACTTGAAAAAAGTAAATATAACACCTTTTATGGCAATAGATATTTAGAACGTTATATTAGGTTATGTCGAATTATTGAATGCAGATCATAAGGTATACCTTACATGAGCCAAGCTCTGAAAAGTGAGTTGACTAAAAATTACTTTTTCGTTACACTACAGTGTGATCTACATGTAGAACACACATTAATATTATTCTCATTAATTTAATTAAAGTATGCAGAACCTGGTCTGTAAAATCATTATTCCTTAAAACAGCTTCATTTTTAAATAATTTCTATTCAATCCTGTTGGAAAATCTTAGTTATACCATAAATGATGTATTTATAATAGATAATGAAAAATAATATCAACACAAATCGTCTACAACTTCTGAATACAATTATATTCCCAGAAAAAAAGAATATTGTGGAAAATTAGGCAATGGTCTAATTATACGATTATTATCAGAAATCATTATTGCGGAAAATTTGCAATTTTACTCTAAACAGCCGAAATATCCCGTTTAGGGATCCCATCGAATTAAATTAGATTATGATTTATGGTGAATGTAATCGAATTATCGACCAGACAAGCAGGTTACTTACCGAAAGGTATTCGGAAAAAACTCAAACCGAATTTTAACCGGTATTATGCTATAAAGCACAATAGGATTCTGTGTTTGTACATCTACGATGAAAATTTGAATGATTGCCAATAATGGGCAGTACTTTTGGCCAGCACGTTTCCCCGATCCATCTCATATGGACTATTATGTATGGGAACATAATTGAAGTATTGTATATATAGATCCTACAACAAATTAGGAGAATATGGTTAGAACACTTTTGCAAGTATTCAACGCCCTAGATGTTGATGAAATGTCAATAAGAATTTGATGAAGAGAGTAAATAAATGTCTGGAAGTTAACGGAAATGTAATGCAATATTTTTGAATTTTCGCTCTTTCATGAAACATTTAGAATAAACATTTTTCGATTCATTATTGATTCACCTGAAGTACTGTCTTCAATAAGACCATGACGGCAAATTAATAGCCAAGTGCGGTCCATCTCCAAAGAGCTGCCCATCTTGAAGAAAAATTTGGATAGTGGCGAAATGGCAACAATCAAATGTTTCAGTTGTCAATCAACAACATTGACATAATTTCATATTTCAAAACTCCTGTGACATCTGTCGAAGAAGTATAGAAATAAACAATCAGAAGGGAATAACTGCGAATTTATAGGATTTTTTGTCCATTTCTGAAGACCGGAGCAGATTTTGGCCTCCGAAACGTAAAAGATAAGTATTGTATTATTTCTCAACAATTTTTTTGATAGGCAAAATTGTTAAATACGACAGGTTACTGAT
>WOGP01006550.1:0-12314 GCA_015342065.1 Leptinotarsa undecemlineata | reverse complement strand
AGCTCCGAAGAACATAGGTTCACAAATTGAACTTAACAGATATTGAGTCAATTTTAATATAAAAGAAAATCATAAACATATGAAGACAACACATAAAAGACAAAAAAAAACATAGCCTTCTATTCAAACTTCGTTGTTTCGTATCATGTTTCAACGAATTATAAAAATCATGATACTGGTTTGGAATTGCCAGGTCTCTACTTGCTTGAAGATGTATACATTTTTTTGTATTGATAGCAAGTGTTTTGGTATAAGCTGATTCGATCTGAAAAGTTTTAATAGGGCATAGCTTCTTTCTGGTATGTGAAGAAATATCTATTTCTTGATAATCAGTTTCCCAGTGATTGTACTTAACCCTCACAATTGTTGGTTTCTCCGAGTTCACCATTACAATTTTGACGTTATTCCAATTGACTTTGGTTCCCATAGTATTGACGTGCATGGTATTGAAACAACTTTCTCGAAATTTGGTGATATTGAGTAAATTGTTCATTTCTGTAATAATGTACGGCTTCTTTCTGCAGGCAGTTCTCGCAATCGTATACCACTGAGCAGAAATGAATATATTAACATTTCTTGAGGCTTTTTCTATGTTACTATGGATCGAATCTCCTTCATTCTGTGTGCGGCCTCTTTCAAGAAAGTGGTGAACAATTTGTATCGATAAGGATACTGCACAAAATAAATATAAAGCAACAATGTTTTTATTTCGGTTTTGGCCCCCGCAATTGTCAGAAAAAAATTGATACTTTCTTTTTCCTTCAGTCTCGAATTCTTCTGTAATGAAACGAAGTAAACAAGTGGCAATTTCTATATACATACATATAGCAGTATCCTTGGTTATCACCTAAACTATAGAAGGTTGGGTTGTAGGTAGATAACTTACTTCTATAATATTGTTCAGACACTTCACATTTTGGAGTTTGTAAAACCAGCTTCAAGTCGAAAACTGCTGCATAGAAATTCTTGTCATCCCGTGCTCTCTTTTTCTCGATTTCTTTTCTCTTTCTACTCAATTTTTTATTTCTCGCATTTTTCTCAATTTCTTCTTCAATTATTATTTTTTGCTCTTCATTTGCATTCTTGTACTTTTCTCATAAACCACATAAATATTTCTTGGGCTTGAAAAAATGCAAATTGAGCTTTGTTCTGACTATATGTCTGTACATGGACTCTTTGGCTATATAAGAAATACATTTTTGATTACAGTATTCCTTATATAAATCGTACATCTGCCCAATATTCAAATTTGACGGTAAACATTCACGTTGAGAATTCCTTCTACAGTAGTGGCTTTCTACTCAGTCAAATTTATTGATTTGATCTATTACACTTTGAATGGTAATATTCCGAAGACGAGACGTTGTTTCACTTCCACGTAAGTCTCTTTCTACACAGCCGATATGATATTTGCTAAACGCAGTTTTCATAGTTTGCTCTGATATACTTGAGGTATCTAACAAGAATTTTTTACATACGTTCATAGTATTATTTTTGTCATCAAGCAAGTGATATGACAGCGTATATTTCCTTCTAGATTGACGAGAACTCTCTTCAGAATCTGGGCTATTTGTTATTTCATCAAGGAACTGATCGTCAGTACTTGGTCTCAGTCTTGTTCTTTTTTTTGTCAGTTCTTCTAACGTGTTTATTATAAAATCTCTCTGCCTGCTAATGTCTCCTAGTTCCCAGTATGTTTTGAGAATTTTGTTTCTTTGAGCTATGTCTATTTTTTGGACACACTTTTTCACACAATTATTATCACATCCCTTTTTAAGCTTTCTCTCAAGAACCACTTTACCATTCCAGCTAGTATACTGTTTGCCACTATTTCTTTTTGCTTTAATGATATTTCGTTTCCATTCATTCACATTTCTTTGTCTTTTTCTTGTTAATTGTTTGGTGTCTGAAACAATTATATGCTTTCATTTGATTCTCGTATTGAATTTCATTACTTACTTGATTCTTCAGAGTCAATTTTCTCAACTTCTTGTGGTGCTACATTCTCCGAATTAGTGCTTTCTTTTTCAGTTCCCGAAAGTTTCGAAAACTTTTTGTTGCCTTCCAAAAATTGAGAAAATTTTGTTTCAATACTTCGTCTAATTCATTTTATATACTCACCTAGGGTAGATTTTTTGAGTAACAGATTTTTATCTCTTACACTTCTTAATTCTTCGTACTCAACCTTGTAATCTGGGTCGTTAACCGAATCGTCACTATCTTCACAGAATTCATTGTATTGATTTTCATCGAAGGGCATGTTATTTCGTCTATCAATATTTCCTGTTACAATATCAGTAACTGCTTAATTATCAGTTGAATTGTTTGCCATGAAAATTAACTCTTCGTTTATTTGATGAACAATATCAGTATCTTCTGTATCAATCATTATATTATCAGTATCGTGATTTATTCTCAAAGGTTCTACCTCATTCGTAGATCCAACGTTGAGGATATAAATATCACTCGATGGTGCTTGCAAAACAATGAAACTGTCTATAAAATTTTCCGAGACATTTTCGTTTGGAGAGGCGCCCTTTCTCGCTTCTATAATGTTTATACTGAGGTATATTGAGAATTCCAAATATAGAAAAACTACACTGACTCACTTGCATCAGGGTGCAATGATTTTTTGCTAGTTCTACAAGCTTTTTACCACGATTCATTTTTAAAATAGCAGATTGACGCTCGACAGTAAAAATAAACGAAATAATGGTGTACCGGTGTTTTCCGCGGTGTTACAATTATTTGTTACTCAGCCAATTATTGTGCTTCAGCAAAAAGTCACATGCAAATTTACCGAATAACTATTGGCTTCAGGGGTGGACATACCACACTTTTGGCCTAAGGAATTGTCACATATTATTGCAGGTGCAAAAGGCGATGGTGAGATACGATTGTTCTGCACTAAACATAAGGTGATTTTGGAATATTTTCGCAGTGTAAGTCCACGAAAGATAGTTTGGCACCAACATTAATTTATATTATGGACAAGGTCAGGATAGTCGTAACTCCAAATCATAAAATTTGGAGTTACGACTATCCTGGAAGAGAGTTCTGATCCAAGGTGACGAAATGTTACGTTGTTTCCCGTGGGTTGACCAATAATTGACTACACTGAATAATCAAACATCTGAACTTTATTTAACTTTAAATACAACAAACAATTTAACTTAACTTCAAATATTAGAATGTCTATCGCCTCACTAAATCACTTAGCGTACCGCACTGTAACGTTCACTTGACTGTGTCGATATGCTCGTGATTAGCGGTTAAATATCGTAATCGAATGCCGTAGAAATTCCGCGAAGTTCCGTTGGAATCGGTAGCATTATTCTCGTTGCTTCAAGAGTGGCGGGGAATCATCGTACATTCGCGCGTTCTTAGCTACGTCATGTTTGGTTTATGGTTACCAGTGGCGGCCGGCGTTATTTCATTTCGGGCAGAATTACAACAATATACAGGGGAGTTAAGTAAAAATCTTGAGTTGAGGTATTGCGATTGAGTTGATTGGGGATTTGTGTTCTATCAAATGAATGTCTAATATTGTATGTCCTATCAGGAGTTACTATTCACTCATTTCTTCATATCTCTCAATTCTTTATGTGTTACTTCTGGTTTCAGAGTCCATGGGGCATAGTAGGGAAGAATACGACCCATGTAGACTATTTCTTTCTTAGAGTTCGCTGCAGTGCCTTTTTTCATTTCGTAATCTACTTCCCCTATTTTTCAGTATGGGCCGAAAGTAGGTATGCAAAGTTATTCCTGGCACAATGTGTTAGAGAGAGAGAGAGAGATGTATCGGTATATGGGAGAAACAATATGTTGGAGAGAGGTGGAGCGTGGGAAGTGCGTCGGCCGGGCCAGGGTCGGCACAATGTGTTGGAGGTTGAGCGTATGGGAAAAACAGTCGGTCGGGCCAAAGGCGGCTCTGGCTAGGGGTCGGACAGGGCTAGGGGGCTGGGGACGGGCAAGCCGGGTCGCGAATTACGTTGTCACTGACCCCGGATTCTGCTGACACTCAGCTACAATTCCTAGGAAAGCGACTTATCAGCATAGCTGGCCAGAGAGCATCGCCTCGGGAAACGACCTTTTTGCATTCAGTCTGATTTTATACTTGTACTGTAAAACATCGTTTTTAATAATTTTTATGTATTGAATAATTTTTTAAAAGACTTTTCGGTTTCTGGAAAACATAAGTGGAGCAGTCGGTAGGATTTTGAAAGTGAAAAGGTTCATCGTGAAATTGTTCGCTTCAGTTTTTTCTGTTTGTACAAAATCGCGAACGTACGCATCCATCGTGGCAAACATAAGTCGCAACAAGCCCAAGAGGATGCAGTGTTTTCTGGAGACTTGGACTAAATGGACAAGTCAGCCAGCTCCCAAAATACAAAAAAAAAACAATACCACGAACTTTACTGTTTAACTCTTACATCTGGAGAACTACTTTTTTGTGGAATAAACTTCCTAAGAACGTTTTCCCAAATGGATTTAATCTCCAGCGATTCAGATCTAATGTGAAATGTTACTTTTGCACAGGCGCTGCTTTGAGAGCGCCTTGAGGATTTTTCTGTAGTGCTTCTGTTTTGTTCTTGAAAAAATATTCAATAATTTCAACATTTGAATCAATTTTATTCAATTTGTCATCCCATATATTTTGAACCTTACCTATAGCACAATATCAGACAATTGAAGTCTTAAGCTTTCAACAAACATTGTCAATCACTTTCAAACATACTGCTGCAAATTATCCTCTGAAAAAAATGACAGTGACCGCCACTGTTCTTCGTCAATCAACTGTGGCTTGGCAACGTCGCCCCCAACTCGACTTGCGCTTCTCGATTGTTTTAGATATCGCATCGCTTCGAGAGACTTCCGTATTGCGATATGTAAACATTACCAACAGGCAGATGGGGAAGTCTAGTTGAAAGTGCGGTACGAAGTGAACTAATGAAGCGATAGATATTCGAGTGTTAGTCTGAAATTCGGTCGAAGCTTTTGTGTCATATTGGCAGTGTAGTGGTGAATTAGATTTTAGTTTAATCGTACAGTGTAGTTAAGTAGTGCCAGACTCACGGGAAATACCTGACGAAACGTTCAATATCCTAGTTAACTATGAATTCACTTTTTTAACCATCCGAAATTTTGAAAACCTCCTCGATATTTCTGGAACATAAACTCACTGCTTCATAGTAATATTTTGAACATACAGGTTAACTATATCTAATCTAAGAAATGAAATATCGGCATACAGCAATCGTTTATTGTGTCACTTATATACAAAAACGTTACAGCTCTAAAGGAATAGATTCTTCAATTAATGTGATGGCAATTATGATTCATGAAATATTGCAGTCGTTCTGTTTGATACTGCTTTGGTACAATCATTCATTTCTTACAAAAATACACTTAACCTAATGACTTGTGTACCAAATTGAAGTATGATTCACAGATAACTAACTCATCAGTTCTTGCCTATTTAGGAAATTGATGAGGGTTTTTGAGACCACTTTTTGAAAATTGGAAATGTGCTAAATTGTCAAAATGATAGTTGAAATAGTTGGAGTCTGCAAAAATAAAGTTTTATTCTCAAATGTCTTCTCAATTTCAATTTACATAGAAAAGAGATATTCTGTGAATAATTAGAAACATAATGAATGTATGCTTCCATAGGATGAACAGAGTACATAAAAAAATTCAAGACATCCAACTAATCCATTTCACAAGTGTCAAATAGATCGTTTCAAGTCAGTGAAAACATTGTATTGAAATGTCACAACAAAAACTTTCGAAACATATATCATTTCGTGAATAGAAACGATTATGTAACAATTGCACTAAAATTCACTATAGAACTAACGGGACTAATTCTAAACTAATCTTGCATATATCCCAACACGCAGAGTGTTTTGAGCTCGGAGTCCTTCATTTGTGAAATACTTTCTTCCATAATATGTACATGTATGCTGATTTCTCAACATAGATAAATGAGTATAATTTTTCAAGTCAAAAATATGGAAAGTGTACCGTGTGAAAATTTTCGAAATCGCATCCTAGTGTATCTTTAGGATGAAGAATAAAAATAGCTATTAGTGGTATGAGTGATAAAAGTAAAATTTTATTTTGTGAGTGAAAAAGTTTGCGAAACAAGCATAGCGAGTTGAGCGATTTCAGGAACAAAATAAAACTTACTTTCGAAATGATTATTATATAAACTTTCTTGTACTTCTGTCCTGTTTTCATAATGAAATAGATGATATCAATCAAGATGGAGTAGTAGAAAGCCAAAAACTTTCTTTCCCAAAAATCAATCACTAAATAAAAAAAAAATAAAAATATTTTCAACACGCTACTTTGTGAACATCATCTTTTAATACTCTTGACAACAATTTGAAATGTCACTTTTAATGACAATTGTACAAAAACTGCTGCCTTTTTCAACCATGAAGCTCAAAAATATCACAAATTGTTATCATAAAATATAATTTATACAAAAATCGAAAAATTCCTAAAGCAATACTGGAAGTGATTGAAATGCAGTATTACAAAAACATGAGGATAGTTTTAGAATTCCACTAGTTCAGACATCCATTGTTTGATATAATTTGAAATGATTTGAAATCCTTGAAATAACTAAAAAAGAAGAATTAAAAATTAAAGAAGAAGAATTTAAATGAATAGCTGAAAAAAACAATTAAGCAAAAAACGTGAAATGAAATATAATTGTTTTTTTCAGCTATTCATTTTTATTCTTCTTCTTTAATTTTTAATTCTTCTTTTTCAGTTATTTCAGGGATTTCAAATAATTTTATTTAATATCAGACAATGGAAGTCCGAACTAGTGAAATTCATCATGAAACATTGTCAATCACCTTCGAACGATAGTTATAGAAATATGATAATGATGATGATTTTAAGAAAGAGAGGCAGTTTAGAAATAAAAAGATTTAACAAAGAGAAAACTGTTGATATATTTAGATTTTTTCCAATTCTGAAGACGGAGGTAAATTTTAACCTCCGAAACGTTGGTTGGATTAAAAAATCGTAGGCTAACACATAGATGGCGCGAATTATATTGAATTCATATGATTTTTAGTCAACTTTAAAAGACACGTGTACAAATTTCCCAGTTGTAGTATTATCAGTTTGTGGGACAGAATATTTCGAGTGAAACAACTTTTGTTAGTTTGAAGAAAATGGACGAAAAGGAGTTTCGTATGTAAATCGGTCGGTAGCCACGCGGTTCAACGTTGGGTGCTCTGTTCTCTCACTCGAATTGACTGCCGTGTTGGTCGATAGTTCAAGTCCTTGTCTGAACGATCGATTTTCACTTGTTAGGAATCACACGCTAAAAGGTAAGATCTCGTTCATCCTTAGCTCGCAAAAGTTGCGACTTCTAAAGGTTCTCATTCGTAGGCGTGCGACAGCTGGTTAACGGAAAAACAGATTTCAAACAGATTTGTTTTTAAATAAAGCATTGCTTTTTGGCACAAAAAAACTGTTGAAGTCAAAGCTTGGCTTGATAAACATCATTCGGGCTTTGCAACAAAAAATCTATCGTTGAGAAGTGGCATGCTGAGTTTAAATGATGAGAACTCAAGAGGTTGGATGAAGTGGAAGTCCAAAAGAATTTGTTACCAACGAAAACATTATGAATAATTTTGGATGACCTCAAAGTGGAATTGACCAAGATGGCGAAGGCCTTTATGATATGAAATAAACGTGTTGGATATATCGTGCATGAATATTTGGGTAAGCGAAAACTCTGTTCAAAGTGGGTACCGCGTGAGCTCAAAATTGGCCAAAATCTACAACGAATTGATGATTGTGAATAGTGTTTGAACCTGTTCTACCATGAAAACTCCGAATTTATGAGTTGATACATGACAATGGATGAAACGTGGCTCCATCCTGCAAGTACGCAACAATCGGCTGGAAAGGTTTAGATGTCAGTATTTTGAGATCTATCTTAACAATGGAAAAAACATCAACAGCGACTGTTACATACCTTTACTGGAGCATTTGAAGAACGAAATCGCGAAAAACCGGCACCATTTGAAGGAAAGAGAGGCAAGCTCTGGAAATGCGATAGTGAAACCTTCCTACACACTTATAAAATCTTCATTAGACCAGTCCTAGATTACAAAGCCATGATATACTGTACACTTCCCCCGAGACCGTCCCATTGTATCTTAACAACCGAGAGAGGAATCCTACGCAACATCCACAACCTCCCTTACTGCTATCTATCTCAAACCTCAGACAACCTAGTGAATACTACACCAATCAACCTACGATTTCGGGAACTTAAAGGATGATATGCGACAAAAACGATGAGCAGCAGTAACGCCGATTCCATCAACACGCTGACCACACCTTGGACTCCCTGTGGAGGATACAGAGGGATACGTAGGAAGAAGCTCCCGTTTTCTCCAGCAAGACTCCTGGGAGCAATGGAAGATCCGTCGGAGCAGATCTAAGATCTCCAAGAGGTGTACCCACTGGAAATCAGATAGCGGTGTGCTACGTCCTGGAAAGAGCTGAAATCGGACTACATCCACACCCGGCCTAAAAATCTGGATCCAAATGTATTGATCACCGCAACGGACCTAGACCACTCCAACGGAACAACGGAAAAAAGAGAAACACATGACAACACAACATAAGACATTACAACATAAGACTACACATACACACAATCCCCAAACTCTGAACTTGCTTCTGCATCCACCGTATTCTCCAGATTTGTACCCCTGTTCACAGATCACAAGAGACTGCTCGCTGGAAAAAAATATAGTGCCAATGAAGAAGTAATCTCGAAAATGAGGCATATTTTGAGGCTAAAGAAAAATCGTTTTATAAAAATGGCATCGAAAAATGATATATGACTATATTGAATATTTAAATGAAATTTGATCAAATTTATTTTTTCTTTGTTAGCCCAAGAACTCCTTAGCCTAACTGTTATGTATATAATATCTCAAACTCTTTTCTTGATAGGCAAAATTATTGACTACAACAAGGTATTGATGAATGAAACATTTTTCTTCGTGAAAAGGACTTATCGTGGTGAACTGCAAGTTTGCATTTTCTACACGTGCATAAAGTTCTCAGTTAAAGTTTTTATATTCTTCAGATTATGAACTGTGAAAATACTCAAAAAAGTCGATAAAAACTTGAAGATTATGGTTTTATTATTTTATGAATGAATCGTACAATTATTGCCTGTTTCAGACGAGTAGAAGAAACCTTCAGTAAAGAAAATATTTTCAAGCTCAAAATTAGAGGGTCTTTGCAAGCCTGTGTGAATTGTCACACTCTTTGTTCTAGGCCCGAACCGAACCGAATAGCTCTTGGCTGATTTCATAAATTGAAAATTGAAGTTTTTTATACAATTTATTTATTTTTAATGCTTCTAACAAACTCATCTTCCTTCCTTTATTGCTTGTATAGATAATTTCCATGTTTTCTTTATTCGTTGTGTGGTCCATTTCTTGTATAATAATACTAATGTTTTTATTTCTTTGACATGATCATTTAACAATGATATAGGAAACGTCAAGTGAAAATAAATATGTGAATGTGTAATACGGAGTTAAATAACAAAGAAATTACAGGACATTGATCACAATTATTTGGAAGTATATAAAAATACTCATTGATAGAATAAAAACATCCCTCTAAAAGGTATTCTTTAACTTTCCGTTTGAAAGTAGATATACTGGGTCTTTATATTTGAAGGCAGGCAATTGAATTACTTGGAGCCTACTACAGAGGGTGATTTTTGAAACAATATCGTTGTCGCTATGATATGATGGTGCTGCAGTTTAATTATATTTCCATACCTTGTTGGGTAATTGTGACACTTTGAATTAGTTTAAAGCTCAGACTTCTTCTTTTTTACGAAAAGCAGACAGTTATAAATGTATACAGATGGTAGCTTTAAATTTTTCTTTCCCTAAAAATAGGTCTACAGGAATCTGTGCTTACATATTATTTTTTTTGAGAGATGAATGCTCTACTGATGTTGATCCCCTCTCCCCCATAAAAGCATATTGTAAGATAGTACTGAATAAACCATCGCATATTGAATGTTCAACTAATGCTCTTCATCCATAAGCTTTTTAATTTGTATCAATGCCTCAAAACTGGTGTTGATTCTCTTGCAAACATAATTTATGAGACCTTGCCAACTCAACCCAGAATCTATATAAACTCCTAAAAATTGTGTGGTTTCCAACGGATAGATAGTAACATTATTTTTACCAACCTGTATAGGCTCTAAGTGTCTTCGGTTGAAGAATTGAACTAACACCGTTTTGTCGGCATTGACTATAAGTTTATTTGTGTGATACCAAGATATTTTTGATAGGGCGCTTTGTTTCGAAGATAGGGGGCGAAAAAGAATTTCAATAATAACAATTTTGGTAATTTTAAAATTAATAACTTAAAACTATTAACTGGACCTACCAAGTAATAAAAAATCTAACAATTCCGTTGGTACCTTATCAACAACATTCCGATTACTACAAACGGCTACAGACAAGTATGTCTTGTAAGTGATCATTTGTATATGTCGAATAGGTTGCTGATGTCAATTCATTGGAAGCTAGGCGGTTGTATAGTGAACGATTTGCTAATAGTAACGTGCCTAATAGAAAAACCTTCCAAAGTATAGATATATGAATTCGGGAAACAGGAGCATTGAAGCGAAATGGAGGACCAGAAAGGCAGGCTAATGACAGTAAGAACGCAAGAAGTAGAAGAGAATGTGCTCGCCATGATAGAAGAAGATCTAGCTACTTCTACTCAGAAAATTAAATACTTTAAATGTATGTAACGGGACGATTACGATCATTCTTAGAGGCTTTTTATTGTACCCATACGACATACGAGTTCAGGCACTTCTTCCTGCAGATTTTCTTCCACGTATCATATTCTGTCAATAGCTTTTGGGGACATTGGTTCAAATTCCTCAACTACTGTGTTTTACTCTTTTTTCCGATGAAGCCAATTTGTCAAGAAATGCCATAAGGAATTTCCACAATAACTATATTTGGGCTGAAGAAAATCCACTAGAGGTACTTGAAGATCGCTTTCAACATCAGTTCTTGTTAAACGTTTGAGTGGGAATTGTAGGTGACTTCCTAATTGGACCGGTATTTCTGCCAGGAACACTTTCCGGCGAGCTATACCGTAACCAGTTTCTGGAGGATGTACCATTGGTTACAAAAAATGCAATGTGGTTTATGCACGATGGTCACCAGCACATTTTAGCATATTGCCTCGAGAGTTTTTAACAGTAACATACGGAGATCGCTGGATTAGTCGAGGTGGACTGGATTGGTCGAGGTGACCTCACTTATGGTCTACTCGATCACCGGACGCAAACTCCCAGGAGTATTCCCTATAGGCTACCTAAAGTCATTTGTTTATACTACTCCAGTGGAAGATGTAGAAGATTTGAGAAATCGGATAATTGTTGGGTGTAACGCAATCAGAAACGATGCTGTCGTTTTTGAAAGAGCTCGGGAGTCGATGAGGAGAAGATTGGATTCTTGCATCCGAGCGGTGGGTAGTCATTTTCAACATTTCTTGTAGATTAAGAAACATTACATGAAATTTTTGGTAATAAATTGTTATTGTCGAAATTATTTTTCGCTCCGTATCTTCGAAACAATCATCAAAGGACAAAATATTCTTAGAATAGTCTAAGGAATAGTCCCTTAAATTTTTTGCCGTATGTTTAATAGACACCTTTTATTACACCCAAAAATATTGTCAAAAATAACATTCTACCAGGGTGCAAAGGTCATAATGAAGAAGTAGAAGAGGCAGTAGTTTATTTTGACAAAAGGGTTGTAGCTTTCGCGGCCAAAGTTTACAGTGTCACTATTTTCCGGGTTTGAAGGCCGTCGATTTTTGGAATTTCTTCCTGACGTTTCGCTAGCACGAGTGGCTAGCTTCTTCAGAGATTCATACATCCCGAGTTTTTCACTTCGATGACTGATTATTACGGGTGGGTACAGGAGTACCCACTTACAGCAAATGCTATTATTGATAAGTATATATGAAATAAATATTAAAAATATGGGAATATAGAAATGTATAAAAGTAAATGCTATGACAAAGTATATATAAAATATTCATATACGTAGAAATTTAAAGATGAATAAAAAATTAAGTACAGTACAACTTCGATAATCCGGACACATATCGTTCCAAGCAGCGCCGGATTAGCGAGGTGTCCGGATAACTGGATTAATATTTCAATAGTTTTATTTTAATATACATATGTACATTGTACATACTAT
>WOGP01006547.1:0-12317 GCA_015342065.1 Leptinotarsa undecemlineata | reverse complement strand
GTTCAGTGTTTGTTTGGCAAAGCCCAAAGCGATGCCAATGACAGGTTCTGATCCAATGAAGCCCCTTGCAGCACCCTCCTTTGCAAGAGAGTCAGCAGCTTCATTGCCTTCCAGACCAGTATGGCCAGGAATCCATACCAGGACAATCTGTTAAGTCTTCCTATCGAGGAGAGTCGTTTTTAGCGGTTTGCTATCAATTTAGACGTTGATCGGTAGGAGCCAAGAACTTCCATAGCTCGAGAATATTTTTATTGACTTATGAATGAGGTTGGATTTATCCAATCTATCCGCACACAAATCAAAAGCGTAAATTTCCGCTTGAAATACAGTTGCATAAGTTCCTAGGATTGACAAGATATCTGAATTTTCTGATTGAATCTTGATAAACATCCATAGTAATTTCACAAACTAATCTAACGATTTGATCTTTACAAACCTTTCAAAAAATATCACGTTTTGCTTTCACAGTAACTTTCGTGATATTTTTTGAAAATAAAGTTTGTGAATATCAACTCGTTAGGTGTGGTTTGTGAAGATCAATTCGTTAGGTGTACTTTGTGAAAAGATACCCGAAATTCACCTCAGAACTGCTTCGATAGAATTAGTTGTAAGTGGAAGCCACTTTGCTAAACGCTTTAAGCATTTCTTGTAACATCGCCAAAATTGGTTTAGTTATAGTCCTAGTCATAAAATTCTTTATGAACTTATAGAACATAGGACAGAACAGACTGTTTTAGAAAAATCGGAAATACTTTGAGATACAGAAGCTTATTATGATTTATTTCACATCTACCACATAAATGGCTACGAAGTTCTCTGTAAAATGTAGAGCGTTATGGAATTGGGTCAAACTATAAGGACATTTGCACCTGTAGATTCCAAATGGTTCACAAGTCGAGTGTCATTCCTATCGGTCAAGTTCTCTATTGTTTTTATAAATACTGTGTTTATTCTGGTTTCGAAAATTTTTTTTATGAGAAACATTTGTCGCTTGATTTCTCATTAGAGTATTTGAACTGACATATTTCTTTAAGCTTCGTAATTTATTGAAGGAGAGAAGTTTACGAGTCCTAATCAGTATCAAATTGTGCTTTTTTGAATTAGAATCAGGTGGAATGATGCTTTCGCTAAGGAATGATAAATCTGAACGACTATCCTGAATTTATTCAGGGTAATGGATGTCTACTTGTAAGACATAGCCATTAAGACCATCATCTGAAACGCTCATCATCTCCATTTGAAGAATGTCTTGTTCAGATAAACATGGTAATCGTTAGAACATGCTCTGACCATAAAGTTTGGTTGCATTTAAATAAGAAGTAAAAAATTGGCGGCTGAATCATCTAAACAGCAATGGTTCTGGAATGAGATTAAGTAACGCTCATGGATGAATGAGTTATTACTGAAACAGCGTGTAGGATTTGGATCATTTGTTCATATATAGGCTTCAGAATAGATTCAACATTGTCATATACTTCAAAGGGCCTTTTAACTGTCTTTCAAAATTTGAATTTCAGTATATTTCCTAGTATGGCTTTACCACATATTTAAATTTTTAATTTGCCTTGTCGGGATTGTGATATTAATAAAATTGCAATCATTTAACTGATGTTGCAATAATTTTCGTTCGTTACAAAAATACATCAAACATTCATCACAAAAATAATCATATGTCTATGAGATGGAATTTGTGATGAAACTGTTATAGAGTTTGAGTTTCTGCCGCGCAAAATATAAAGGGTCAATAATTGATTTCAACTTGTTGTTATCAAGAATCGTTTCCAATACAGCAACATTG
The DNA here is from genome assembly GCA_015342065.1 of Leptinotarsa undecemlineata. Taxonomy (NCBI): domain Eukaryota; kingdom Metazoa; phylum Arthropoda; class Insecta; order Coleoptera; family Chrysomelidae; genus Leptinotarsa; species Leptinotarsa undecemlineata. The sequence continues at coordinate 10,519 of WOGP01006547.1, read as the reverse complement.
ATTGAACATATTTAAACTTCGTAATATCACGAAATTTCAATGGATAATCTATACTTACTTACAACATCTACGCAACATCTGGTTTGTGTTGGTCATACTGCTGATGTTGCTGCCCAAGCGAAGCAGAGTTTGTCTTCGGTCTCATCTATACAAGTGCCCTCTTCAAAGCGATGAATTCTGAAATGTAGATAACATTCCTGAATCTCGTTTCTAAATTTCCACAGCTTCTAACGACAATACGCCAACAAATGATCTGTATACCTCCTCAAGACCGTTGGATTGATCAACAATTTGTCTTGGTTTATTGAAAGATTCCTTTAATATACTCTGTGTTTGAAGTTTTTCTCTCTCAAACAACTGTAGGGATACTCACTTTTAAAAGCATTATGGACTTTTACTTTTCGATCAATCAAAGTCCTATTCTCAAATGTTTCGAGATGCGAATTCATCCTATTCGCAGTTCACCATTTCACTGCAGTAGCCGTTCGATTATTGAACTAGCGTTGATGGAGTTGAATCTAATTTGGCCCGTTTTGCTGAAAAGGTTGCATCACCTATACATCCGGCCTGCAGGGCGGCATTTTTCAGCTGAAACTTTTACTACACCTACCACTGTGAAACATTTAGCGAAATATCCACTACACTCGTTACTGAATTGACTCGCCTAATTGAGTGATCCCTCTTTCATGTTAAATTTATGGGGTGCATATGTCCCATCGAACTCACTTTGGCAATGACACTGCTGGAGGTCTCCTAAAGTCAAACCAGAAGCGCCCTATAGGAGTAACCTTGTCGATGATATATACTTGAAGGCCGTTGAAGGTAGAATTATGCACACTGAAAGGTCGTCCAAAGTCAACCTGTATGTGACATGAATGACGTTTAAAGATAACAGCTGAAAGTCATCCTCAACGAGTTGTTACGGAGAGCGTTTAAGGTCAAAGATATGGCGTCAAGGCTAACTTGGAAAAGCATCCTCAAAGTCAACCTGATAGGTCTTTCAATGGCTTCTTGGGTAATGCGACATTAGGTTATTTGAAGTCGAAATTCTCAAACCTACCTTGTCGAAGGTGTTCAAGGTCAAATCAAAAGTCAATGTGACAATGACATTGCTGAAGGTCAAACCAAAAAATACCGAAGTAATTTTGTCGACGATACTCACACCAAAGTCTTCTCAAGTCGCGTCAAGTTCATTTGAGGTACCTAAGTCAAAGTCACATTACCAATGGCGTTGAAGGTTGTTCAAATTGCCTTAGTATGGAATACATATTTGCGGAAAAGTATGCTCGATATTAAACCAACTCTTGTGAGTGACCCCTCTTTTAAACGAAACTTATAATGTGGAGAAGAGATATACGTGAAGTTATCTCAACAATGACATTGCTGAAGGTTGTTCAGTAACTTTGTCAAGACCGTTCAAGGTCATGCCCAAAGTAATCTTGGCTGTAAGGTCAAGGTCTTTTTTAGGTTCAGTGGTGGTGAGAGATTCCTAAATCGGTATAAAAAATCTCCTTTGGAATAATAATCGATAAGCATCTGAAATAGGATCATCAAATAACTTTTATTGAAAAATGAAAAATTAAATTTTTTTTCCAAATTAAAATTTGGGAAGCAATTTTTCAACAAAAACTTCCCAATGATAGAAAATAACTACAATGAAAACTCTTTACAAAGATATTTAGGTTATACACGGACGTTTCTTTCAGATACAAACTGAAAGAAAAAACCTTTTTGAACAACTACTTTCACATGAACATTGGATTACACGAGGGGGAAAAGTTCTTAAAAAACAACTACTTCCATATGAACATTGAATAACACGAAAATCACTATTTCTCATTCAGTTTGAACCCCGAATATTTTTTATGGAATTCCAACATAACATTCATAGAAATACTACCCAACGTTATATATGAAAGAGCATTGATACAAAATTGGACTCACATGGAATACTAACATCCTTAATGGTGCACTTTGAAGTTTCGGGACAAGGCACTTGTCATATCTCCTCATCATCACCGTTTTTAGATAACTTTGTTGGTCGAAATAATTTTGTAATGATGACATATCGTTTGAACATTAATGCGGATGCTAATTTGATCCCAGTCATATGAATTTATTTTTGATTGAAAAGGAAATGGAAGCTTTTTCACTACTTGTATGCATGATCTACAACATATCTTTGTTGAAAGTTTATTTTGAACATAATTGCTTTCTTGTTTCGGTAGTTTTCTGCTTTTTTTTATATAAAGGAGATTTAAAAAGTCAAAAAGGTTTCATCATTTTCATCATTAGGACAGAATGATTTTTGGAAAAGAAAGGTTTTGGCTTTCTACTTCTCCATCTTCTCACAAAAAATGTGGAAATCTTCTAAATAAAGGAGGATAGCAATCAATTAATTCCAAAATAAAGTTTTCACAAAGAGTGAAAATTATGCAAAGGAGTAACTTATAAACATTGAATTACAGGAATAAAAAAATACTACAACTACTTTCATAAATATGAACATTGAGTTATACAAAACACTTTTTTCAATTCAGTTTGTTATGGAATTGATTCAGATATCATTCACAGGATGGCTACACTGTCATCCTCAGTGGTCAATATCCGATGTTTCAAAATTATATGCTTGCTTTATTGCCTCTTCAGCACTAATCTGGTTAACATTACACGATGAAGAACCCAATTTATTCGTAAAATGACGAATTTATGCCACGAATGAAATAAATCTACTCATGTCACCGATGACAGTACGTAAATACATTCATTCACTTATCTGATTTAATCCCAGCCATAGGAATCTTATTTTTTGGAAAGCAAAAACCCTTCTATACCAAAAATTAATCTCTCCTAAAATATACTCTTTTCAATTTGAACAAGACTCCTATGGCTGGGATAAAATTAAATAAGCGACTGAATATCATTACGTACTGTCATTGATGGCATGAGTAGATTTAATTCATTCGTGAAATAAAGTCGTAATTTTATGAAATAGTTTAGTGCTTCACTTTGAAATGTTATCCAGATTGGTGCTGAAAAGGCAATAATGCAAGTGTCTCATTCCGAAACATCAAATGCCCATCATTGAGGATGACAGTGTTTAATGTAAGTGAAATTTCATCTCTTTCATATACCATATTGTGTAGCAATCCTGTGAATGATATCTTATTCAATTTCATTACGAATTTTTGAAGTACAAACTGAATAGTAAAAAGTGCTTTTTATAATTCAATGTTCATATAAAAAAAGTATTGTTTCGAAGCTAATTTTTCTTTTGTAGCTGGAATTAAATCAAATGAACGAATGAATGTCATTACGTAATGTCACTGATGACATCAGTAGATTTAACTCATTCATCACATAAAGTCGAGAGTGTCTCATTCCGTCATCATATCATATCATATCATTCCGTCATCGATATCCGTCATTGAGGATGACAGTGTTTAATGTAAGTGACATTTTACCTCTTCTACATACTACGCTGTGTAGCAATACTTTGAATGATATCTGATTCAATTCCATAATTTCATGTTCGGAGTGAAAACTGAATTGGATGCGCGTCTGAAAGTTACCTACTTCTTTGCATGATCTACACTTTATTGTAAAGAGTTTATTTCGAAATTAATTGCTTTCTTTCTTTGGAATATTGCAAAATTTTCTGTATGAAAATGTAGGAGTAGACAGGCAAAAACATTATAATTTGACAAAAAAATCATCGGTCAGTTGAACGTACAATTTGTACCCCGCATATAGCCAGCGTCATTCAATTGAGGAATAAAGAGAGAGTTCGCCCAGACTGCTTTCCTGTGGTTACGCTTATGACAAAATTGATAATAAAATTAGCTTTCCAAATTCAATGCTTTCGGTATTTTGTATGTTTATTATGTTATCATATCAGTGTATATACTTTGATTATACTCAACTCATTATTAGATAGTAATACTTTAAATATGCCTTATTATGAAATAACAAAATGCTTATCAGCTGAACGTCAAATTCTGTGAGTGAGATTCATATGTTTTACATCTGAAAACGTTGAACAAGTTCAGTAAGAAACAAGGTTTCATTGAAATTGAACACTATAAAGACCATGGTACGTATAACAAAATGAAATGACTTGTCGATTTTTTTTAATTGAGTAATTTTGTTAACAGGTTATCCTAAAATACAGAGGACTTTGTGCACCTGTGTTCACCGTTTTCAGAAATGATATGTGAGTTGCAAATATTTGAAATTTCTGTACGTCGCGTCGCGTTATTCACTCGACAGAAATAGAAGTCGTACGGGCAATAGCTAAAATAACATTTATCTTCAGTATATATAGATAAATAAAAACAATCCAACATTTCTGAGATTTTTGGTATATTAGTGATAAACTTGAGATAGATTAGCTATCGTCGACTATTACGAATTGAATTTTACACATGAAATTTCAGTTTTTCAAAAGAACAACTTTGTAATTATTCTGTTAAAAGCTATCATACTCCACTCTCAATATATACAATTCTCTATTTCCCATTGTTTTTGATATGTGAAAATGATGAAAGAGGCAGTAAAAATTATAAAATATTGTTGAAGTGTCATATTATTGATTTGTAGTCATGTTATTGACTTTGGTATATAGCGATGACTAATACAGATGGAAATGTCATCTTCATAAAGTTTTTTCTACTACTTAGGAGCCATCTGAGTTGTATAGGTACAAGATCGACATTATTAAGTGAAATACAGTTGCTGGACTAAGTCTTGGCCGGTCACTGCTTTTTATATATCTACAAGAACCCAAATAGCATTTTGATATCTATTTATTGTTTACCCCTCAATCCGTACTACGTAAAATTCCAAAGAAAAATTGCTATTCCTTTTTTCCTAATATTTTGTCATACATCGTCCCAAACTTTACACAAATACGAACGATTTCTCCCACCAGCTATGACCCAGTCCAGTAGCTGTACTGTAAAATGCAATTAATATGAAGCTGTGTCCCATTTGTTAACAGAAAATCTCAGACATATTATCAGAGAATGAATAGAAATATATTTAAACACAGAAATGAATGTGCTTTCAACTCCTAGACAAATTGTACGTCAATTGTAGTGCTATGTCTCAAACTTTCCAAATATATAATTTTCATGCCAATATGAAATCAAATTAGTTCAAGAATTTTTGATTGGTGATTAGGACAGGGTAATAACAAAATGTTTGTCAATATTTAGCGTTATGTTAGCCGGGAAAGTAGTTGTTTATCATCAGGCATTTACCAGAACCTACTGTGTAGGTAGTTGGGAGAGATGAATACTTCGAAATTTCATTTGGAAATATTTAAATTGAAAACGGAAGATTAGTTTTTTGAAAAAAAAGAGTCCTTTGGCATTCTACTTCTGTATTATTGAAATAAAAACTTAAACTATAATAAAAAACTATTCTATACTATACTATGGCCGTTACTACATCATATTTTCAAAGTTTATCCGCGAGGGTTTATCGTGGTTCACATTCAAATAAATCCAACTTTTCAACGAAGCTAATTACTTCATGTGGCGGGTGAGCTGTAAGAGTAGGAATTTGCCAAATGCTAAAAAACTGCAGGCACAGAGTACGTGCTCTGCTACCAGGGTTTCAGACCACGGTATATTTTTCACAAACTAGTGAGGTCCTGATCGACGGTCAATCTGCGACTACCTTCGTAATATAGGTTAGCAACACAAATATGTGGCTTGGGAAGTAGATCTCCTGTGACGCATTTCAGGAAGACACACTCTCATGATTGCCTGGTACTAACTTCATCCACCAGCCGGAAAAAGCTCTGCTGATCCTCTCAGGTAGTCTGTAACCATCCACGGTGGAATATGCAGCTACGGAACGGTAACTTACCGAGGTTGTCGGATGTTCAAAGTGCAAAATTCCTATTCCGAAGATAATGATGATCCGTATGTCAGCTGAGTACTTCATATTTAGCCATTCAGGTCATTTCCACCTCTGGTTTGGGTGAATCATCGTTTGAGCGTAAGCATTTGCGGGACTTGGTCAGTTAGAGATTGTTTTTTTTCCTGATAGGTATTCTCCTACTGATAGTCAAGAATTTGCAAGGCATATTCATAAGATATCCCGCTCTAGAGGAAAGGATAAGTCGCTTCCTGGCTGCATCACCTATTCTCATATGTTTGCTCAAGAAATGGAGCAACTTAAAAGCTCCTGCTCTTGCTCCGAAGATATAGGAAGGACGATTCGGGTCGTTTGATCAACCTCCTTAGCTCAGAAGCCGGAGATCTGAGAAGCTCTTTTTCTTGATCCTTTTATACAGGGACATTTGACGTCATTTAGTGGACGTCCATCTCCTCTGAATACTCAGATTCGGATTTTTGGTTACTTCACGGTTCATAAGAGGCCTTACGAGTAGCTAGGGAAAGAAGGTAGATTGCGGCAGAGTCTCGCATCATCGTGTCAAGCAAGGCCGTATCCAGAAAACAATTTCGGGGGGGGTTATTGGAACAGTAGAAAACATAAAATATAAAAATAACGAAAGAAAGAAAATGTTGTTACATGTTCATATATATTCATAAGAAAACCATTATAGAAATATTAACATCTTTTTACAAAATCAAATTTAGTTTTCTAGCTTTCTTTGCACCAAACAAATCAATTACTTCCTTGGTCTCGATGACAATTCTACGGTGGATTGACATTAACACCAAACTGTTTAGTCGTTCCTGGCTTGTGAAGTTTCTTGAATAAGTTTTGAGGCGTTTCAGAGAAGAGAAAGTCCTTTCAGGGGTGTATCTCGAAACAAGTGGTTTCGCCAAGATTTTTAAAAGTTTGTACGCACATTGCCGTAAGGTTTTTCCATTGTGTTCCAGGGAAGTTTCTTCAATATTCTCTTTCAAGCACTTGGTTCGTTTTGCCAAGAATTTGATAATATTTCTAACGGATTTAATAATTACAATAGTATCTGTATCTGTAGAGTAGGGAGAGTGAGTGTTACATCCTCTCGAGAAGTTGTCCTCTTAGGTCATTGTCCATCCTGTCCTTTCCAGGAAGGTGAACAGATCACTAGGACACATCTCCTTTATATCGGCAGGTGTAGGCCAAGACTCGTCGAACACACACTCTCTTATTGACGACAACACCAGACACTCGCATAAGACATGCCTGACAGTTTCACCTTCCTATTCACACATCCTGCATGGAGTGTCCACTAGCCCTATATTCTGGAGGTGTTTTCTTAGTTGACAGTGGCTAGTCAGAAAGCTTACTGTTAAGCGTAGATTTTTTCCTGGCCATCGCCAGATATCACTTCAGCGCCAGCTTCCCAGGGCCGCCCAGGGTGATCCTGGGTATCTCTTTAGGAATGGATCATGGGTGTAACGTTTGACTAGTTCCGCAATTGTCGGAGTCATCAGGCCGTAGGGGCCACTGGGTTAAAAAATTCTTAGTCCAGCCACTTCTGTGGCTAAAGGGTCGGCAATGCCCTTCAATCTACCTCAGGATAATGTTATTATCTACCGAGGCTAGCTAAATCTTGGTGGTTCTCTAGTACTAGCCCTGAGGTAACACGTTGTCTCTTCAAGGCTAATAGGGCTTGTCTGCTAACAGTGCAGATTGTTAAGTTTTTGCCAGAAATTCCTTTCCTGATTATTTTTTTTTGTGGCAATTGAGATACCAGCCAGTTCTGTTTGAACCACGCTGGTATTTTTTCCCACTCCCCACTTAATCCTTAGGCTTAGTGATCTGGAGTACACTACATCCTGAGCCGTCTGTATATATGCGTATTGCATTTGTAGCATCTGTCTCTGTGTTCTGTTTTATTTGTATTTTATAGGGTTTATTAAACACAAACCTGGGTTCAATTGCATCACTGGTTTTACCTGCAGTAGAGGTTGCGCAGTGAGCGCTTCTCGCCATAGGCTCAGCTTTAATTGATCCATTCCTACTTCGAGGTTTACACCAGCCGTGCGCAATCGTAACATGGCCATTAACGCAACCTCCTTAACGTACAGGTCCAGAGGGGACAGACCAGTAATTAATTTTATTGGCGCGGTTGGTGTTGTTCTCATGGCTCCTGTGATGTTAAAACAAGTCAATTGTTGAATTTGATATAATTTTTGGATGGCCGCTGCTTATAGAACTTTCGGGGGGATCAATCCCCCTTGATCCCCCTTTGGCTGTGGACTTGGTGTCAAGGCTTTCTATGATGAGGTGGCGCCCAGTATCCTGAATGCAAGAAAAAAATCTCAACATCGAGTTGTGATTTCGGAACAGCATTGAATATGATAATGGGATATATTTATGCATTGGAAATTATTGAAATGAACATCATGGGCCGATTATTCGAAGAAGATAATTCTGATGCTTCAGTTCATTTTGAAAAAGTGGTAAAACTAGCTTATTGGTGGTGGTAGAAGATGATATATACATTAAATTAATTCTTAGTGTTATGTAGATGACTACATGCTACGACAGCCAGTATTTGTTACTTATTTTCTACCTGGAATTCTTATGTGAAAGAGTAAATAACTGGCTTTGCCGCTGTTCATAGGTCTCACGGACATGAGATGAATCAACAGCGACAAAGGTCCCATTCTGAAAAGACCGTTGTCTTCTCTCTTACCTAAAAAAACAAGTGAATATCAGATAGTATATTCATGATACTAACTTGGTCAACGAAACGCACGTGAAGAGTCAGTATTACTGTTCTGGCGTGTGAAAATTATTTTCAACAGAACAACCTCATCATTTGTTAATAGATTTTGAAAATGCCATAAATGGAGATTTAGAAAAATTTGTGAATTACAGTTCGCTGATTTTTGATACAGATGTATTCGGCATTGGTTCAATTTGAATAAAAATGTTATCTAATTTGTTTTTTTGCACGTTTCTACAGGACAGTTGATGTAGGTGTAATTCCAAAATATGCGAAATTCCTCTCTGATAGTGGAGTTGACGGAGTACTGGGTAAGTAGTCTGATATAAAATGTATATGTTTAAAATATGTTTTCCCGTTAACTAGCTGTCGCACCCCTGCGAATGACAACCCTCAGAAGTCGAAACTTGCGTGAGCTAAGGACAAACGAGGTATTTTGACGTGTGATTCCTAACACGAGTTGGACGATATCAACTGAAAATCGATCGTTAGCTTGAATCACCGACTAACACGGCGGTCGCTTGAGTGAGTGAACAAAGCACCCACGTCGAACCGACCGGCTACACTATAACTATTGATTTCATTGATATTTGTAGTGTACACATCTTTATACAATCAATAAATGTATTTCGGTCGGTAGCCAGGCGGTTCGACTTGGGTTTGTTCACTCACTCGAATTGACTGCCGTGTTGGTCGGTGGTTTGAGCCCTTGTCTGAACGACCGATTTTCACTTGCTATTGTCCAATCCGTGTTAGGAATCACACGTTAAAAGGTAGAACCTCTTTAATCCTCAGCTCGCACAAATTTCGACTTCTGAGGGTTGTTGTTCGTAGAGGTGCGACAGCTGGTTAACGGAAAAACAAAAAAAAGATTTAGTTTTGAGGCAAACATTTCCAGGCCAGTTGGTCCACAGGATACACTTTTTGTCTATAAACGGTTAAACTGTGAATCTAAAGATAACAATTTTCCCACCTCAGAACAAAAATGTTGTCTTTCGACGCGCGTTTTGCTAATCAAGTTAGCATCATTAGGAAGGAGAATCATGATGCTAGCTTGGTTATCGGAACTAAAAAAATATTTCCCACAGGATGAAAATTCCTTACAAGGTTTCTAAAATTTGATAGTTGTCTTAATAACATCAAATTATGCTGTCATATGTTATTCAATATTCGTTTCGTTATGGTATACATTTTGAATCAATATCCAACTACACATGTTAGTGAAGACTTTATTTGGAAATTGATTGGTTTTTCCTTTCTTTGGAAGTTTCCTACATTTTTTGTATTAACATGGAGAAGTAGAAAGTCAAAACCTTTCTTTCCATAAAATGAATCTCTCTCAAAAATTCAGCCTTTTCAACTTGATTGATGATTTCTGAAACTCATTTTTCAGTACATGGAACCTCTGGAGAAGGCATGTCAATGACAGTTTCAGAACGAAAATCAATTGTCGAAGAATGGGCAAAAGCTGTGAAATCTACCAAGCAACATCTGATGGTCCAGGTTGGTGGATGTCCACTACCAGATGTTTTGGATTTGGCGAAACACGCCGAGCATATCGGAGCTGATTCAATCCTTTGTCTTCCTGAACTGTATTTCAAACCATCTACAGCAAAACAACTTATAAGTTACCTAAAAGTTGTAGGAGAAGCTGCACCGAAAACTCCTCTTTTGTATTATCACATACCTGCCTGGACAGGAGTGAATAGTGAGTAATGCTGAATAGTATTTTACATATTGTTATTGCTGTTACATTTCACAGTCTTCTACGAAGATAATCTGTATCTTGCTTGTTTGAAGGTGGTTGACAATGTTTCGTGGTGTATTACATCAGTTCGGACTTCCATTGTCTAATATAATATAAATTGATTTAATATC